>PVKC010010427.1:0-25753 GCA_004027635.1 Crocidura indochinensis | reverse complement strand
TGCCCCATATGGTCCCCCATGCCTGCCAGGAGCAATTTCTGAGCATGGAGCCAGGAGTAACCCCTGAGCACTGCCGGGTGTGACCCAAAAACCACACACACACACACACACACACACACACACAAAAGAATGAGAAAAAATAAAAAAATTTCAAAGACAATAATTAATCATTTTATACTCATTAAATAGTCATGCTAGACTGAACTTTCCTGGCAAGTTGTTTGATCAAACTGAAAAACCATGTAGATATAAACATGACATTTTGATACTCGATCTCTCTCTAATCTCTCTCTCTCTATATATATATATATATAGCTTTATATAAACTTCTCAAAATGAGAAAATTATCAATGTATTTTTTTCATCACTTTAACTTAACTATTGATAGCATTGTTGCTAAAATGCATTTAATTACTAATATTTTAAAATCTAAAACATATTTAGTTTTTCCAATTTTTCTGTTATGTAATTTTATCTTTATTTTTTGTATGTCTTTCCTTCTTTATTGTCAAGTCTAGATTAAGCTAACAAAAAATCAAGCTATATACAGGTAATATACTATAGCTCTCTTTCCTTTACATTTTAATATGTCCTCCCCCCATATACTTAATGGTTCATTATTCATTGATCTTCATTATTGGGGGTCTGCCTACAGCTAGAATTTTTTTAATGTAATTTCCAAAGTTTTTCATTTCTGTGCTATAGTGTCTTTCCCCAAAAATTAAAAAATAAAGCAATGAGGATCAAGTGAATGTATCACATATGAATTTTTATCTTCCATTAAACTCTCCATAGATAAGTTATATGTCAAAATATTTCTTAAAGGCAATTAAAAAATTCTTTTCAGTGGAGTGTCTAAACGTATAGAGAAAAGCATGAACTTATAGCTAATTCCTGACACATTCTCCAACTTTTTCTTTTAGTGAATAAATTCCTCTCAATAAATATTTTCTTTGCTATTTTTTATATTTTAAAAGCTACTTTCTGTAAAAATCACATTTTACAAGTTTGTTCATATACAGTTGTTTTTTTCACATTTATAAAATTGCTAATAATTTGTTTCAGCCATATTATGTACAGCAATCTTCACTAATGCACGTTTCCTGCCATCAATGTTCTCAGTTTCCCTCCCACCTACATCTTGCCTACCTCTGTGGCAGCCATTTTTCTTCTCTATCTTACTTTTTTTCTTTTTAAAACTGCTGTTTGCAATATTTCTTATGAGGGGGTATCATGCATATTTCTTCATCTCCTTTGGCACGAATCTCCTGTCCAGAGTTATCATTTCCAACTATCCTAGCAGACCCTTCTTTGTGTTGATTTCACTCTCCCACTATTTATGGCAAGCTTACTACCATAAACTAGTACTTAGTACTTCCTCTCTATTATATCTGGATATTATTACCATTTCATCTTTGCTTTATATTCCACAAATAAGTGTAATTATTCTATTTATCCTCTCTCTGACTCACTTTAGTCAGCATAATACTCTCTATAACCATCCTCATAGAAGCAAATTTCATGATTTCATTTTCTTAACAGCAACATTGTATTTCATTTTGTATATGTACCACAGTTTCTTTAGTAAATATTCTGTTCTTGGGCACTTAAGTTATCTCCAGATTATAACTTTTGTGAATAGTGTTGTGATGAACATAAGAGTGCAGAGGAATTTTGTGAGTGTGTTTAAGACATTTTTTCTTATACTTTATCTGAAAAAAAAATTTCCATAACTATTGTCTTTATCTGATATATTTATAAAATTGTTTATGAATATATAAAGACATAACTGTTTTTTTCATGGGACCAGAGAGATAGCAAAGCAAGTAGGGAATTTGCCTTACAAGCAGGTGACCCAGGTTTGATCTATTGCATCCCATGTGGTCTTCTGAGCTTGCCAGGAGTACTTTCTAAATGCAGAGCCAGGAGTAACCCTAAGCACTGCTGGTTATATCTCAATACAAAAAAAAAAAGAGAGAGATTTATCAGATGTGGCTTCAAAAAATTTCAGATTTAGAAAAACAGTTATATTATTTCATATTCATACATTTAGATTCACACATTTTGTGCATGTATCTTACATTTTATTTTTAGTTTGTAATACTTTTACATAATTTTCTAAATCATTTCATAGTTATTGTGCACATTTAATTAATAAACATGTATGTATGTATGTATGAGTATGTACAAGCCTGTACACAGCCATATAAAATTACATAAAACAAAATTGTTGCTATAATGAGGGCAATAGTTATAAAACTATAATATTAATGTTAATAATAAGATGCTGCTTTGAGATATACTCATCTTCTGGGGTGACCACATAATTTAAGGGTCTAAAACATATTCAAACCTTGTCAGCTGAATGTAATCCATCAGAACATGGCATAGCAATATTTACCTTTTTTTCTTTATCCTAACACTGACATTTTTAATAGTTTAACAAAACAATATTTTTCTTTCATCTCAATATCTATTGATCTTATAAATGCTTTAATATGGTCATGTATTCTTATTATATGTCTATTGTACAATATTAGTTATTATAGTCAAATGACCTTGAGACAGATATATATTATCATACCTATATGCATGGTCTGCCCTTCCTTGTTTTTTTTGTTATTTACTGATTTTATGGCACGTTTCAAAGTATTGATGTCATCCACTATAACCTTCTTAGTTGCAATTAAGATCAGACTCTACCATTTCCAGAAGTTCTCATGTTAATCAATTGTATTTAAACTATATTCTTTCTTGAGGCTAGAGAGATAGTACTACAGGTAAGACAATTACTTTGCTTGGTGTCCACATAGGTTCAATCTGTGGTACCCAATCTGGTCTCAATAATACCCTTGAGTGAAGAGCCTGGAGTAAGCTCTAAAAACTGCTTGATCTGGCCTCTAAACAAAGAAGCAAATAAGCTTCTTCTTTCTTAGACGTATTTTTAGTGGCTGACTAGTTCAGAGGGCAAGAAGCGTGAAAGGTTTAAGAGGAATAGGGAAGACAGTATCTGCCCAGACAAAGATGAAAGTAAATCAAAAATATGCAAACTAAGAGTTTGATAAGGTGATTGAGTCTGCAAATTAGATAATGAGCACCAATTTTATTTCTTTCAACAACAACTAGTTTTTTTTTCAGAAATTTAGTACACTTACTATGAAAATCCTAAGAATTTTTCTATTTTTGTTGTTGTTGTTATTTCTTTTTTTAATTTTTTTATATTTTATTTTAACACCTTGATTACATACATAATTGTGTTTGAGTTTCAGTCATGTAAAGAACACCACCCATCACCAGTGCAACATTCCTATCACCATTGTCCCAAATCCCCCTCCTCCCACCCACCCCCTGCCTGTACTCTGGATAGGCTCTCCATTTCCCTCATACATTCTCATTATTAGGACAGTTCAAAATGTAGTTATTTCTCTAACTAAACTCATCACTCTTTGTGGTGAGCTTCATGAAGTGAGTTGGAACTTCCAGTTCTTTTCTCTTTTGTGTCTGAAAATTATTACTATTGCAAGAATGTCTTTCGTTTTTCTTAAAACCCATAGATGAGTGATACCATTCTGCGTTTTTCTCTCTCTCTCTCTCTGACTCATTTCACTCAGCATGATAGATTCCATGTACATCCATGTGTAGGAAAATTTCATGACTTCATCTCTTCTTACAGCTGCATAATATTCCATTGTGTATATGTACCAAAGTTTCTTTAGCCATTCGTCTGTTGAAGGGCATCTAGATTGTTTCCAGAGTCTTGCTATGGTAAACAGTGCTGCAATGAATATAGGTGTAAGGAAGGGGCTTTTGTATTGTATTTTCGTGTTCCTAGGGTATATTCCTAGGAGTGGTATAACTGGATCAAATGGGAGCTCGATTTCCAGTTTCTGGAGGAATCTCCGTATCGTTTTCCATACAGGTTGAACTACACGACATTCCCACCAGCAGTGGATAAGAGTTCCTTTCTCTCCACATCCCCGCCAGCACTGTTTGTTCTCGTTCTTTGTGATGTGTGCCATTCTCTGTGATGTGAGGTGGTACCTAATAGTTGTTTTGATTTTGCATCTCCCTGATGATTAGTGATGTGGAGCATTTTTTCATGTGTCTTTTGGCCATTTGTATTTCTTCCTTGTCAAAGTATCTGTCCATTTCTTCTCCCCATTTTTTGATTGGATTAAATGCTTTTTTCTTGTACAGTTCTGTCAGCGCCTTGTATATTTTGTAAATTAGCCCCTTATCTGATGGGTATTGGGTGAATAGTTTCTCCCACTCAGTGGGAGGCTCTTGTAACCTGGGCGCTATTTCCTTTGAGGTGCAGAAGCTTCTAAGCTTAATATACTCCCATCTGTTTATATCTGTTTTCAACTGCTTGGAGAGTGCATTTTCCTCTTTGAATATGCTTGTAGTCTCAATGTCCTGGCGTGTTTTGCCTACGTGCTGTTCTATGTATTTTATGGTTTCAGGTCTGATATCTAGGTCTTTCATCCATTTGGATTTCATCTTTGTACATGATGTTAGCTGGGGGTCTAAGTTCAATTTTTTGCAAGTGGCTAGCCAGTTGTGCCAACACCACTTGTTGAAGAGGCTTTCTTTGCTCCATTTAGGAAAATCCTAAGAATTTTTCTATCTGGATGACCATTTGACTATTCATAGTAGGACTGGTAACTTTTCTTTTTTATATCCTGCAATGGAGTACTTTCTTATTCATAAAACAACACTGATTATTTGTATCATAGATTATGAGCTTTTTAAAAATAGATACTTCTCTCTTATTTATAGTTATATGTCCAGTCCTTAGCATAGAACAGATAATTAAGAGGGGTTTCAGTGAATATTTGCTAGGCACGAAAATAAATTATTAAATAAAGCAAAAGAAACTTTAATAAATATTATGTGCTGATATAATAGATTTGGAGAACACAAAGGAAAATTGTGTGGCATAAATAAAGTTGTTGTGAACCTTTGACTGTATCTTTTGTTATTAGCTATTTACATTGCCTATTTGTAAGAAACAGACTATGTTCATAAGGTTCAAACATGAAGCATTCATTTAGAATGATCATTGAGGATTTGTTATGTGGGGTGACAGTGCAAAGATACTGGACATTAGAGACAAAGGTCATGGTAGTAAATGACATATTAGACAAGAAACAAATATTGTGACTAGAAATTTTGAAGATAAAAAAATGAGAAGTATTCATCAATCTGAATTGTTCTTTACTATGCCAAGAACAGAGTGCTATTGTACGTTGTGTCAGTAACTTTGTTTTCCAAAACAAAGAAATGGAATTACATCAAATGTAAAGGTGTTTGTATGGTGGGGCAGGAATGTTACAATATTTGAGTACTTGCTTTGCACGCAGCTAACATAAATTCCATCCTCATCACCTCTTTTGTCCCCTTATACAGTGCCAGGAGTAATTTCTGAGCAATTTTAGGTGTATCCTCAAAACAACAAAAACAATGAAATGTTTACATGTCAAAAGAGACATTAAATATAGATAAGATATCCAAATAAATGGGCAAAGACATATATGGCACATTATATTTAATAAAGAAGGAAAGTTTAAGATCTAAAATGCTCTCGATATGTCCAATAACACAGTAAATAATAACCCCATCAAAAAATGTCAAGTGGATACTTGCATGGAGAAGAACTATATATGGATAAGCAACAAGAATATGAAAGAGTTCAAATGTGGGCTACTCATAGTCCACATTAAAATGAGACATCAGCCACTACCAGTCAAAATGACATATATCAAAGAAACTAGAGACAAGTAGAATTGTCCTGGAGTGGTACAATTGCTGGAGATTTCTGAGAAAAAGGAAAGATTAGAGCAATACACTTCTAAGCATTAATTCACAATATATAAAAATAGTAAGTAGAAAAGGCAAGTGCACATCTATGCTCCTTGCTGTAGTTAATAAAATTATAGGGATATTGTAGACAAAACTACTATTTAATAATAGATGAATGAATACAAATTGTATTGTTTATATGCACAATGGAATTCTATAAGTGCACAAGAAAGGAGGAAGCATTAAACTTGGGTGGTTCTGGAGGGTGTGAAGTCAAATAAAGTAAATCAAAAGGTGAAAGACAAGTACTGGATAATATCGGTTATTTGTGGGATACAGTGTAACTTGACAAGTGAATGGAAGGTATTAGTGTGGGAAAATGTTTATACCTGTGTTACTGAAATGATGAATGTCAAAGAAGATACAAAGAATATGGGGCCAGACTAGTAGGAATACAGACAAGTAGAGAGGTGATGTAACTACGTAGAGTAAAAATATAAGAGTCAACATTATTGTAAATCTGGGTCCCAACTATACAAATTAAACTTAAAAATTGAATCTGTTATAGTCATGAGTTGGGACAGTATATTCTTAACATAATTGTAAATAAGAGTGCTTATGTAAAAATATTTTAATTATCATGTTTTAATAATTGCCTGCAGTAGATATGGGTTTGATAAAAATATAGCAATAATAATATTTTTAATTATTTTTATGGCCATACCAGGTAAGGCTCAGGGGTTATTCCTGGCTATGTTCTCAGAAATCATTTCTGGATTGAGGGGACCATATGGGATCCTGGGGATGGAATCAAGGTCAATCCTGGATCAGCAGCATAAAAGGCAAATGTCCTACTGCTGTGCTATTGTTCTTGTCCCTCAATAGTAACATTTTAATAAGAAAAATATACAGTGTCCAGAGATAAAATTTGACCTAAAGTCTTAAGGAGGGGCCCGGGAGATAGTATGGAGGTAAGGCGTTTGCCTTTCATGCAAAAGGTCATCGGTTTGAATCCAGGTGCTCCATACGGTCCCAGTGCCTGCCAGGAGCAATTTCTGAGCATGGAGCCAGGAGTAACCCCTGAGCACTGCCGGGTGTAACCCAAAAACCAAAAAAAAAAAAAGTCTCAATGAAAAGAGACAATCTAAAAATATAAAAAATTAGAGATTAGCCAGATTTAAATAAACAATGTAAGATAGTCTATCTCCAAATTGCTAGAGGTGATCAGGCCCTAGCCAGCATAGTTATCATTTTTCATATATAAGTTTTCCTTGACCTTTGGTTTAAATTCTTACTGAGAGATTTTGGTTCTATCTCCAGCATCATATATGATCCACCATGTTGTCCACCGAAGTAATTCCTGAGTGTAGAGCCTGGAGCAAGCCCTGAAACATGGTTGGATATGCCCCATCCCCCAAAAGACAAACAACAAAAACTACAACAAAAGAAAAACAAAACAAAGCAAAAATGAAACAAAGGGAAATAATCAGAGTCATAGAATTAAGGAGGAATCTAATATATTTATTTTGATGGAAAATTCAATAATTCTACAGAAAGACATTAAATATAAAATTAATATTTATCATTATAAAGACAACAAACAATAAATTATTATCATTATTTGGAAGCATTGAGAAAGAAGGAATTGTAATGTAAAGGGTATTGCAAGATTTGAAGAGACACTTTCTGTTGAACTTGGATCAGGAGTTTTTCTTTTTTATAAAATGACATAAACGTTCATAAAACTCCTTCCAGTGAAGCAGTTCAGAAGGAGCAAGTCGTGTTGCCTATTAGAGAACAACTTCACAGCTGCATGTTCCCACATACAAGAGGGATTCAGGCACTAATAAATAAAACTAGAAACAGCTCACAAGGAAGCAGTTCAACTGATGTGCTATATTCTTCAGAATAGAGAATTATCTGAGTCTTAACTTTCAAAGGAGCTGACTAAGACACATGCATCTCAGCAATTAGTATCAATCAGTCCTGACATAGAAAGTGACCTATCCAAAGTCGAAGTAGTTTTGATCGATTCTGCACAGACAATGGGACACAGAAAAGGAACAGAGATGGGTTTAAACATTCTCCATATAAGAGGATTCTTATGGCCTCTACAAAGGATTTCACAGACTAGAGAAATAGTATAGCAGGTAAAGCACTTGCATTGAAGGCAGCTAACTCAGATTTGGTCCCTGGTCATGTGACATCTAACTTAGGCACTGTCATGAGTAATTCCCTGAGTGTAGGTTAGGAGTAAGCCCTGAGCATTGTTGCATGTGACCCAGAAATCAAACAAAACTAACAACCTCTTTCCCCACAAAGTACTTCCCAAATCAAAACAAACAAACAAACAAGCAGACAGAAACTTGGTCTTTACAAGTATCTATTTCTATGTTTCTCTTGCATCTAATGGGGTTAAGATTTTAAAGTGTTTTATTTAATAATGTATTTTTTGGAGGTGCACATCTGGCAGTACTTAGAGGTTACTCCTGGAACTCAGAAATTGTTTCTGGACTATATGGGATGCTGAGAACAAATGAAAAACAAATTCAAACAAAAAGAAAAACAAAAACAAAAGTTAATAACAAATAAAAACAAAAAGAACCTTTTTTTTTTGAAAAAAAATATAGGGGCAATACTGATTCCAATCTTCTGTGACTCCAATCTTCTGTAAATGTTAGGATTATTAATGCAATTCCTGCTTTTGTTATAGGGAGCTTCAAGAATAGTTCCTTTTGGTAATGGGATAAAACCAAAATTGTGTAATTTTTATGATAAAATTAATTTTATTTGAGTTGTGTAATTTTTTAAATCTTTTACAAAGAATAAAATTAAACTGTATTTAATTTATTTTGTTAGCAAGTGCCATACCTATTGGTTGTACTATATTTAAGGTCTGAAACTATATAAATTTAAGGGACAAAACATTGAAATCTGGGGACAAAAACATAGCACAGTGGTAGGACATTTGGCTTGCACGCAACTGACCAAGGACAAAACGGGTTCAACAATTCCTGGCATCCCGTATAGTCCAGGAGTGATTTCTAAGTGCTAGGAGTGACCCCTAAGTATTACTGCCAGGTGTGCACCTCCAAAAAATACATTATTAAAAAAAAGCAACTTAAAATCTTAACCCCATAAGATGCAGGTGAAACATTCATAGTAATAGATACTTGTAAAGACTAAGTTTCTGTTTCAGAATGTGTGATGGTTCTTTAGTTAATTACTTTAGTACATTAGTTAAGTACTATTATAAAATAGCGTCATACCTCAATGTTATGTCCTATTTACTGAGAAAACTGACCAAATTGGGACCAGGGAGAGAGTACAGAGTGTGGTTCTTGTCTTGCAATTGGCTAACATGGGTTCAATCACTGACACCCTATAATATATCTCCAAGCACAGCCAGGAGAGATTCCTAAACCAGAGCCCAGTGCAAGTGAGCACAGTCAGGTTTAGCCACAAAACAAAACTAAACGAAACAAAAACTGACCAGTTTGACTTCCCTGGTTCAATGCCTTCTCTGTCTTAGATCAAGTATTTAAAAAGTATTGTTTGTGAACAAAAAAATGAGGATAATATTTTTCCTTGGAATGACTAGATCTAAGCTATTTTTATTGAATAAAATTGACCCATTTATCATGAAAGTTATACATATGGCAATGAGTAGTAATAGCTACTCTCAAATTTGTTATTTCCTCTTCTAGCCTTTACAAAATTTTATTTTTCATTATAAAATTGTAATTATATATTCCCACTTATAAGAACATTCACTCCTCCCACCTTTTTATTTCAATATTATTTATTTCTAGTTAGGTTAAACTTTTTCTCCATTTTCCTGTCTACTAGTTATCTGTTTATTTAGTGAATAATATGAGGTGCCTTTGTTCACCAAAGTGCTATTATTGTGTGTTTCTGCACAGGAGCATTTTAATTTATTTATTTATTTGTTATTTATATCAGTACAGTGTATGAGCCTCTGATTTGGGGTGAGGTCAGAGCATCATACAATCACTATTTATTTAGGTGCTTAAATAAGTAAAAATAATTACCCATCACATTACTAGTTACATCCAGAAATACTAAAATCTGGATCATGACATCAGGATATTTCTTTAGTGGGATCCTCTTCCTGGGGAAGTGTGAAAAAATAGTTATGTGATTTCTTCTCTATTTTAAAAATATTTAAGGAGTAATAATAGTATAAGTAAATAATAATAGAATAAGAAATAATAATATTATGAGTATTAGAATAACAGAGAAATAGTCCAGAGAGTAAGTATTGTCCCTGTTCAATCTCCAGCACCACAGATGTTCTCTCAAAGGTAACAGAAGCACAGATTCAGGGATATGCTTTTCGTACAGGGAGAAAGAGAGAGAAAGAGAGAATAAGACTACAGGAAACAAATAAATATATTTGTAACCTTAAGTCAATTGTTGTTGTTCATTTACTGCCATTAGTGGAAATTAGAGCAAATATGTCTATCATTTTGTCTGCCACATTTGTTGTACATTTTTGGATGTAAAACACACACACACAAATAAAAGCTGTTGATAATGGAAATGTGACCATCCTAAAAAAGATGAACATCTGCTCTAATAAGAAAAACTTAACTGTATGATCAAATATTTGTTCTTCTTAAATAATTCATGAAAATATGCAAGATTAGAATAAGTGTTTGTTGGTAAAATCCAAACTTCACAAAAAAATTTTTTTTTCATTTTCACAAAGTGGATTTGAAGTTTTAAATATAACAATGTCTATAAAATGGTGTTGCTGCTGATAGTAATAAATGTATTCATGATATAAATTGCTAATAAAATTGCTAATAAAATTGCATCTTTTCTCTATTTTCAGAGTTTGGAATATATCTAGAAACTATAAATGCTAATTGCAGTGTGCTGCATTTTTAGTAAGGCATGAGGATTTGATAAACATCCCAAAGAGAATAATTATCTCTTTGGGGAGATCTCTAGTTGATTTGCTATCTAAAACTAGCTGATATGTTATTTTAAATGGCGCTTTAGAGTATGCATACAGTGATTTGAGTTTTTCTTTCTAATTTTGAAATATTACACATCTGATAAAGTCACTTGCTGGTAATGAGGAGAATATTATTAAACACTGAGCAGCCTTAAAAACCATAATTATTGTCAAGGCATAATAGATTATCAATATCCTAAACACTTTAGAATAATCATTTCCAATTTCATAGATAGATATACTATCTTTCTGGCTCCTATTTTGAATTTTAGGTGATAGATATTAAATCACTACCTAAATGTCTTACTTTGAACAAGTTAAGCAGCAAGGAAATATAACCAGAAATTTTTTTCTATAAGTTTAAATATTTTGAGATTATTTATTCAATAATACATCTCTGTAATAAATAGAAATCTAAAAGTTCAGGCAGTATGGGCAAATGTTAAGTTTCCTAAAATAAATTGTAAGAACTAATCACAAGAAGTAGAAATAGCTCCATATTGTTGCTGAGTTAACACTGTTAGCAGTGATGTGTGTACACATGTATCTGTGTGCGTTGCTGAGTGCTCAATGAGCACATGTGTCTATGAGTCTGTGTGCCTTATCTGGTAAATGTCCTCCAGGTGTTATGATAGGTAAAGGAATTATTTGCTGCCTTTTTTCCCCTCAACATTTAAAAGCTCTGGGTTTCCCGTTGGCTATGCATAAGGAAGGTTTCCCTGTGGCTATGTATGAAGTTTAAAAGCTTTATTCTTGTTTTGTAAAACTTTCTTTTAGCATAGCAATATTCAGAGATGAATCTAAAAGCCAAATAACTTTTATGCTGGGAGTTCTGCTATGAAGATTACTACTTTGGTCAAAAGAATCCCAAATAGTGTCTGAAAACAGGTCTCCATGGGCACATTTTATGATTTAAAAGACTTTCCCCCCTCTTTCTTCGAAAGGCTGCTTAGCAGCCCAAATAACTAACTTTTCTAAAAGAGAAAAAGAGTTCAGCAACTTTGGAAAAGAGGCAAAGGAGCTTCCGGCAGCCTCAGGTCTGCATGTTCAGCTGCCAGACTGGGGCAAAATTCTAGAAATATAACTGCAAACTCTTAAGACATTCACTGGACATGTGACATTGCTACATTCTGAGATTCTTCTCATTCCATATTCATTTGCAATATTTTTTTAGTTTTATTTCCATAGCATATTTGACACTTCAGATCTTGGTCCACCTTAACCATCTCATTAGAGCTGTAGTATGAGATCTGCACAACTTTAGACGTATCTGTCCCTGGTTTCCTGGTTCCAATTTCAGCACCTCAGAAAATTTGGGATGTTACAGAAATGCAGTGTGGTCCAAGTACCACAACCTTGAGAAGAAAGTAACACATGTCAATATGGTAGAAATGTGAGTCAAAGAAGATTGTAACTTAAAAAGTGATTATCTCATTTTCACCCTCAAAAAGAACCATGACTGGGGCCCGGGAGATAGCATGGAGGCAAGGCGTTTGCATTTCATGCAAAAGGTCATCGGTTCGAATCCCGGTGCCCCATATGGTCCCCCGTGCCTGCCAGGAACAATTTCTGAGCATGGAGCCAGGAGTAACCCCTGAGCACTGCCAGGTGTGACCCAAAAACCCCCCCAAAAAAAAAGAACCATGACTAATATGTTTGTAAGGTTATTATTTTCATTATTATTATTATTTTCTTTGTTTTTGAGCCATACCCAGTGGCACTCAAGAGTTACTCCTGGATCTGCATTCAAAAATTAGTTCTGACAAGGTCAGTGGATTGTATGTGAGGCCTCATTCTAGGCAAACATCCTACACACTATGCTATTGCTCCAATACCATTACTGATGTATTAATAATAATATTATTATTATATTTATCCATATTTCACAGTGCTCAGGGGCTAATATTGATTTTATTTAGGAGTGATCCATGGTGGTGCTCGGAGATCTATATACTGTTCTTAAGATTTGAACTGTGATCCAGTACATTCCAGACAAACCCCTTTCCCACAGTACAATCTCTTGCCTTGAGAGGTAGAGGTATACATATTGCCTTTCTAGAAGGTTCCACAGAGCAAGCCTTTTAGTGCATAAGACAACCATTTTCTACCTCTTTTATTCTTGATTCTCTTTCTCCAACACGAACTATCTCCTCAGTAACACTTGTATTTCAGAACACAGAGAAAATATTCATCTTGACTTTTCCTTATTAAGTAAATTGAAAAATTTTATCATATTCCGTATCACATTATCTCAATTAGTTATTTAATTTAGTTAAGTTAGTTTGGGGTTTGCTACTTCTGACAATAGTCTTATGAATTTTTTCCTGTTTATGCAAAAGGAGAAATATTTTAATATTTAATATTTACCTCCATTTATTCTTATTTACAGGGTAGCATGCCTTTTTATAAATAAATATCACTTCATAAAACAATGGTTCCTCTCTAGTCTATTTGACACTACATATATATTCTATACCTTAATGTTTTTGCTTTTGGTTTTGGATTATTGTTTTTTGGGTCATACCTGGCAGCACTCAGGGGTTACTCCTGGCTCTGCACTCAGTAATCACTCCTGACAGGCATGGGGTACCATATGGGATGCCGGAATTCAAACCACCGTCTGTTCTGAGTTGGCTGTGTGCAAAGCAAATGCCCTACTGCTGTGCTATCTCTCCAGTCTTATACTTTAATGTTTTAAATATATTTAAATAATAGAAGCTTCTAGAAAAATACACATTTAAAAACATTAGGTGGTTCCTTTCACTATAGTAAGAAATTGTTTGCTGAAAGACTTTTGAAACAGCTGTGTATTATTATCTATGTAAATATGAAAGTACTAACTTAAGATTATTATATTTTTCTCAGAACACATTTCTATATTACTACCCTAAAACTTTTTGCTTTGATTATCTCATGTGATATAATTTTTTAAATATAATTTTTATTTTAATCATAGTGGCTTACATATCATTGACAATAATATTTTAGGTACATGTTAACATAAAATCAGGGGAATTTCCGTCACTGAATTGTCCTCCCTCTGCCTCCGTTCCCGTACTACCTCCCATATCCTCCTCCCTCTCCCCCGGGGCTGCACAGTGGTCCCCTCTGGGTATCAGATTCTCCACATTTCACGTTGCAATTTTTTTCTTTTACTTCTTTCATTTATCTACCAAACTCTCTATATTCACATAAAAACATTTTATATATTATTTTAGTATATGACTATGCCAGGTAAACTTTTCTATATACAAGAACATTTATATATATGCATATGTATCTATATAAATGGTGATTCATTCTCCATGTGCCCTGTGATATTTTCAAAGAGAAATCTTTCTATTTGATAGGTCCTGGAATAAAGTGACATAAGCCTCTCATTATCCATTGTGCTCAAAGTGGAAAAGAAATTACACTTAAGGATGAGTCCCCTTCAGTCAATTATATTTAACAACCTCCTCTAGTTTGTGCTTACATCACTCCGTTTAAGCAATTGTAAAAGCAAATCAACAGGAAACTCTGAGACGGCAAATATTTGGAGTGCACAAGAGTGATCATAAAAGAAGTAGAATCTATGAAGTATTTAGTATTCCAGAGAAAGGATGTATTGAGCTTTGAAGGAATATTTGGAAAATATTTTAATTTAAGGTGACATAGATAAGTTATTGATATACAGAATCAATCCTTTCCAATAAACTAAGAGGAGTGATCGAAGTGTAACATTTATTAGGTTTAGCCAATTGAAACAACATAAAATGATAGATTGGATAAATCACTTCAGAAAGCAGAAGAATGGTATTAGTAAAAACAGTACTTTTAATCTGCCACTATATGTAGATGGTAACTATGTTAAAAAAAGAAAAATATTATTAAGTGGTTAAATATTAATTTTATTAGATATATTGCCTGATATAGTATTATTTTCAACTTTAAGACAATAGAATATGCAATAAATAATTCAATAAGAAAATATTGAAAAGTTAAACTTTAAAAAATTTAAGTAAAGATTTTATTATGAACAGTATCATCAATTGCATAATTTCAATCGATACCGCATTTTAATAAATATTTTGTGTTACGATTTGAAGATATGGTTCACAAACAAACAGTAGGTTTGTTTGAATGAGTCACAGAACAACCTCTCCGAATTTTAATTTTTAATGATGTAATAATATTAATAAGGCAGTGGCGCTGGAGATAAGGTGCCTGCCTTGCCTGCACTAACCTGGGACGGACCACGGTTCGATCCCCCGGTTCCCCATATGGTCCCCCGTGCTTGCCAGGAGTGACTTCTGAGCGAATAGCCAGGAATAACCCCTGAGCGTCACTGGGTGTGGCCCAAAAACCAAAAAAAAAGTATTCAATTCAATAAATGCATTTATTAAATCTAAGTTGATAACTAAATGCTATAAAATAACTAGAAATAAAATTAAATTTTTATCGCGCAAGAGCAATAGCACAGCTAGTAGGCAGTTTGCCTTGCATGTATCAGACCTGGGTTCTATCCTTAGAATCCCAGGAATGCTTTCTGAATATAGAGCCAGGAGTAACCCCTGAACACCAACTGTGTGTGGCTTAAAAACCAAAATAAAAAAATAAATTTACATACTTACACTTCATGAAAATATAATAAATTTTAAGTGTTTAAATCATTTTTGAGGGTGAAGCTTAAACTTGGAAGTACTCAGGTGATACTTGTGCACTCAGAAATAACTTCTGGTGAGCTACTGGTTGCTGAGGACATTATCCACTGTTCTCTGGGCCCCTAAGTAAAATCTTTGTGGGATATATGAAACAATCTTTGACACAAATGTATAAAAAATTAGTCATATTTGCAAATATTATATATAATTTATATAAATTTAATAATGTTATAATAAAAGTCTAAATGTTATATAAATTTTGAAGTTCATATTTAATGCATACATATTATAAAAATAAAGAAATATAAGGCAGAAACAGTACAAAGTTTAAGGTGCTTTTCTCACATTTTGCCAAGCCCATTTCAACAATCTAGACTCAAATAATTTCAAGAGCACCACTAAGTGTGATCTCCTGAGTCTAGAGTGATCCCTGAGTACTACTGGATATGGCCAGCCCTCTCAGTAAAAGAAACAAATATTAAAAGAAACTAACTGTAGCAGATAGTGACAGATACTATTTTACCAAATCTATTCTTCACAGGTTAGATTTCTCTCTGAAGATTTCAAAAGTGAGTAAATCCCTGCCTCCACTTTCTTAGGAGTGACCAAAGGAACAAAAGCTTCCTAGAATTTTACACAAAATATTTGCTGACTTCTACTTTATTAAAGTTCGGCCATGAATAACAATTTTAAGAATTATACTATTCAGCAATTTAAATAGTAAAAAATTTAAGTTATTAATAAAAATGAATTTTGTTCTATTTTTCTCCCCCACCATAATTATCCTTTAGCTGATATACAGTAAATACCTAAACTAGGAGCTATGATGACCTCCCTGCAAATATAAAGTGATAAAACTTATAATAAAAGTTCAATATACCAAAATGAGTTAAGTGGAAAGATATAATAAATTAGGGTCTTGAATAGCACAGACAAGCCTACAAATCAGTTTGAACCTCATGAAGTGTGTTTAAGGAATAAATTTCATGCTTTTTTGTCTCTATCATTTAAAGTTTCTGCATTCTATTTAAAATCTATCCAATGGGTATTTATGGAGTTTTTATTAAATGGTAGAAATATTTTATATGACATTAAAATATCATTAACAAAACATAAAAATAATCCCATGGCCTTCTACTCACTGAATCTATTGCAAAAAACTGATAACTGATGAAGAATACATCATTGGGGTGGAACAGTGGCGCAAGCAGTAGGGCGTCTGCCTTGCAGACCTAGGACAGACCGAGGTTCATTCCTCCTCCCCACGTCCCATGTGGTCCTCCAAGTCAGGAGCAATTTCTGAGAGCATAGCCAGGAGTAACTTCTGAGTCCGAGAATCACCGAGTATGGCAAAAAATAAAACAACAAAACAAACAAACACAAAAGAATACATCATGAAAATGGCATAAGAAAAGACTTCCTTTTACCAAGATACAATAAATGGAACTGGCTTTGAATTCTTTATAATTCATTTAAAAGTAAACACAAATATCTGAGCGAACTGTTTTAGATATAGACAAGGATAAGAACAGATTTCGAAGCAACAGAAGAGAAATAAGAGTAAAAACAGACACATACCTGAACCTGAATAACATTACCACTGTTAAACTTAAAGTTGAAATCAAAAATATTTCCATTTAACAAATAAGCAATTGTTCTTTCGATGCAATAGAATAGTATTCTGTTATATCCGGACTCGAGATCCAACCCACTAAGACTGCTAGGAGATTAGTCAGCAATGTAGGAACCGGGAAGTTTATTCAAAGACCAGCCTGCTGGGGTTGCATTCTTTGGAGGTGCGGAATCCCTAGTGGGCTCACAGGCCCCTTTTATAGAGAATTTAGAGGATTCCTGCTTCTGAGTAGCTGACTTTTAAACTATAGGTTCTTAGTACATAGTGCATCAAGCAAATGGCTAGGATTGGTCATAGTAGGGGAAATCTTTTATCTTCAGATCCAGGGTGCGATTGTCAGTTCCTGTAAATATCTCCAGACCCAGGAAGTGGTTGCCATCTGACCATTGCAGTATTTTCTGGTATGTACCCATGAGGGCTGGCTTCAGGAACTGGTTGTTCTTCTGGGTCTTTACTTCTAAACTCACATCCTTTTTAGCTTCTCACAAGTCAACTATAAAAAAGAACTTTACTACTGATAATGCAATAAAATTGACTAAGAAAATCACATTAACAAGGGCCATACTAAAACAAACAAACCAAACATTTTTCTCAATAAATTGTATGATTTCATTTACATAAGACAAGCTAATCAAGAGGGATACAAAATGTATTAATGGTGCTTTAAAAGTAGGATAAGTAATGAGGGCGAGAGGGATAGAAAAGGAACATGAGAAAAAATATGATATAGTAAATATATTCATGATTACAATGGTAATGATTCTATTAAAATGTACATATATTTGGGGCCAGAGTGATAGCACAGCGGTAGGACATTTCCCTTGCACGCAGTCAGCCCAGGATGGACCCACATTCAATCCTTGGCATCTCATATGACATCACCCGAGCCTGCCAGAAACAATTTCTGAGCTCAGAACCAGGAGTAACTGGATCACCAGCAGGTGTGACTCCCCCCTCCAAAAAAAAAAAAAAAAAACCCAACTATAAACATATATGCATATAAAGAGTTATCAAGTTATGCAATTTAAGTATCATACTTTTCCAAACACCAATTATAACTTAATGTAGAGAATTTCAGTGAGTTCTGAATGTTCATAGTTTCACAAGATGACATCTTTTTCTATTTAAATACTTTCAAATGTTTATTTTTCTTTCCAAATAATACCTTTAGAAAAGTATGATATTTCAAATGTATCAGTTTATGTTCCTGCCAATATTAATTTTGTCCAGGTATTCCATGATTTTTAACACATGGGGTTTTTGAATTTAAGCTTAGTAAAATGTGTGATATTACAAATATCACAAATAAATGCATATATTAATATATACAATATATATGCAATATAAATATGCAAGTAGTAGGTAGAAATATACAAGGTATCCAGAAAAGAAATAATAAATTATTTCACTAGTAAAATTTAATTTAATTTTCATGTTAATTTTTTTATTTTGGGGTCAGAGCGATAGTGCAGAGGTAGGGCATTTGCCTTACATGTGGCTGATCCAGGACGGACCTGGGTTCTACTCCCAGCATCCTGTATGGTCCCCAAAGTCAGGAGCAATTTCTGAGCACATAGCCAGGAGTAACCCCTGAGTGTCAACAGGTATGGCCCAAAAACCAAATACAAAAAAATAAAATCTTTATGTTATAAAAAGATTTGATACAATTAGAACATAGACTGGAAAAGAAAATACAGGTTCATTTAAAATTTCTAGTGGTATAAATTTATAGATGAATTAATTATATATTAATATACAGACACTAATAAATCATTTAAAAGTTAATGTGATTGACTGCATAACAAAATAAGATAAAGATGATGATTACAATAGAGATTTAAATCAGATTTTAAAAGACTATTTTTCACATAAGTGTTTATACACAATTTATTCAAACACTTGGCTTCCCAGCATTTAATTTTCTGGTCCAATTATGCTAGTGAAAACATGTAAATCTTTAAAGAAAAAACATGCAAACATTTGGAAGTAATGAAAATTTTGAATAATGTATATATAGAGATATAGATATATATAGGAAAAAGTCCTTTTAATTTGATTTTTTCTAAGAGTGACATATAATTTCCAAGAAAAATAAATGAAATATGCAACTAAATTCATTTCAAGAAAGCACCACCTAATTTTCCCTTTTGATATTTCTATTTAACTTCAGGTTTTGTATTTGTAACACAGTTCTGTTTTAGTTTATGAGCATGGAATAAATAAGAGTTTAAAGGAACATATTTATTTTTGTTTCCCAGAACAGGCCAAATGTAATCTGCCAATTTGTTTTGCAAATAGGGCATACTTACATCCTGTACTTATTCCATATTCATGCTCTTTTTAGGATGTTTTACAGATGGTGAACTACCTACATACAGACTAGTGAGAAACAGAACTATTTTTAATAAAATGCTATCACTTGTTCTGGGAACATTTATGAGTTTCTGACAAAAATGTAACCCGCACACACATCATTTTTTCCCCTTCAAATAGTGTTTTCATCATTCTAAGAACAGAAAACCAGACACTGGATCTGTTAGTTTTTGTAGCCAAAGTTATCACATATCTCATATGACTTATTTTTCTGGGTCTTTTTGGAAATCAAATGATATTGCCTTTTGGTTTAATTTGCATAATAATGTTTGATATAAACTGATAAAATTATTATGAACTATTAATGAACAAATATGCATTGAATCTTTGCGCAAGTGCCATATTATATTTATAGCAATATGGAATAGAGTTAGAAAAGTTTTGCAGGAATGTGAGTTGCCAGAATTGTAGCCACTGAGGTTCAAAATATCTTTACTACATTGTATCTCTCATTTGAAATGAAATAATATACTAATATTTACATTGAGGAAAAGCATCCTGAAAGTAATAAGAGAAATGAAACCATGATTATATCCAATGAATCTACAAGGTAACTTAAAAGTGACAGATCTCAAGTTTGGAATTGAGTATGGCTGATTTGATGAATTATTTTTAAGACTTAAGTGATACTGGATTAAATGATATCAATATTTTTTACTTAGTATATATGAACAACCAATCCTCTGTTAGGTATTGCCATCAACAAAAATCTATGATCACCCTTTAGTAAAGGTTACCACTGATGGGTTCACTGTAAGACATTCTAAGTACAAGAGAGTTATTTAATTTTTCAATGTTAAAGTCTGCTAGGCATAAAATTAGAGTAAAAAGAAAAATACTTAGAGTAAATGATGATGTGATCCTTTGCAATGATAATATACTATAAAAAAAGATCATAGAGACAATTGTGAAAAATGACATATTTTATAGGCTCATGTTCTGGGTGTTACTAACAGCAGATAGACAATGATAAATCATTGATCTTTTTTTTTGTTGTTGTTGGGTCACACCCAGCAGCACCCAGGGTTTACTCCTGGCTATACACTCAGAAATTGCTCCTGGCAAGCTCGGGGACCATATGGGATGCTGGGATTCGAACCACTGACTTTCTGCATGCAAGGCAAATGCCTTACCTCCATGCTATCTCTCTGGCCCCAAATCACTGATATTTTATTTTTGTTTGTTTGTTTTGGGTAGAAACTTGTGGGTATACAGGGTTTACATTTCTTTAAGATCGTTTCTTGCAGACTCAAGAATTGTATGAAATTCTGGGGAATGAAATTCGGGTAGGTTGTGTGTAAGATAGCAACTCTATGCACTGTACTATCAGTCCATATTTCCCTAAACATATTTTGGGAAAAAACATCAGGTTTATACAGAACATAGAGAGATGTAATCATCTATATACGTGGATAACAGGATAAGAGTAAGCAATATATCAAGAGATACATCTCAGATTACATTGAAACATCATGGACTATAGAATGGGGAATAGAATAAGAAAGAACTGAAGGGAGAAAAGCAAAAAAAAAAAAGGTGAATGGAGGGAGCAGGGGTTAAGGCTTCCTTCTGTACACACTGCTGGTGAAAAGCTGTATGTAACTCGGTCATCTGAACCATGGAACCAACAAGACCAGAAGCATAAGATCTGAATTACAATAGCAAAATATAAAAATGTGTTTATCAGGGAAGAATGCTGAGGGCAGGGGTGGGAGAAAACAGGGTAGTGGACGGAAGTTGACACTGGTGACAGTGGAGTTCAGAAAAATCTGTGTTTGAATCTCAAATGTGAGGAGCTTTATAAATCCTGCTGCTAAACAAAATACTAAATTTAAAATAAAATATATCTCCATCTTTGGGGTGAAAAATACCCTCTTTTTATCTCAGTGTTTGATACATACATACACATGAAAACACAAAAAGGCATCCCAAAACACATATAGAAAAAGGACTTAAAATAAATTTGCAATTGCCTCTAATTCTTGTTTGAGATAGGTGTTTACTCTGGCTAAAAAAAATAAATAAAAGGACATATATGATATTTTGTATGGATGGTTTGAATGAGCTTCTGAAAAAAAATCTGGGTTCTAGCCACTATTTGAAGAGGATAATATTAAAATTGTTTACTGACACTTATTAAATAAGGGTGATTATTAATTCTTAAGCCTACTTGTCTGAAAATATGTGAAATGTATCTCAAGTCCTCAAGGGTGATTCTCTGAACTCTGCAATATGTCATTTTTACATCTGTTTGCCTCTTGTCTTTATGCCTTTTTGGTTCCTCTTTCCAATTAAAACTTCAAAAATAACTCCTTTATTTGTTTCCCTTTAAATTCTAAGAATTTTTTACTTTTGCAATATTTTCTCCATGACCAAATACCTGAACTTTATTATTGTATGTCTTTATGAACTCAGAACATTGCTTATTCTTAGTAAATGTTCAATATTGTTTGCTGAATCATATATAAAGTATGAAATTCTTTATTTATTGATTGATCAATTTTGATGTCTTTATATTAGTGTTGAGATTGAAGTTGATGTCTCCAATATTATTTTATTTTATTTTATCTTATCTTTATCTTTCTTTCTTTTTGCACTCCAGAATGAGCTGATTTCAGAACCGAGTCTGTTGTGTGGTGCTCGTCTTTATTGCTGTGGTGCTCACTGGATATTTAATTTGATATTTCTTTTCTGTATTGTGGTGGTGTTTCAATTGCCTTTATCACATCCTCTCTCAACCTGAGGTTGAAATCCGCTGGAAGGACTCCGCCTATTTTCGTACATTTGACTCTTTTTTTTCTCTTATTTTGTACCCCAATCTATTGCTTTTCTTTCCATCAAACAAAGCCACATTACTCGATTTATCTAGCTTTACTTCTTGAATAGAGGGGGAGACAGGGGAGGGTACCAGGAACGAACAGATAATATGATTACTAATAGTGAACTGGACAAAGAGGGGACCACCTACTCTAGCAGTCTGGGGGGTGATGGTAGGGTATATGGGTTGGAGAAGGGAACTGGGATGGTGGAGGACAAATTTGGTGATGGATATTCCCCTGATTCAATGTTGATATGTACCTAAAATAATACTGTAAAAGATATGTAAGCCATTATGATCAAAATAAAAATTAAAAAAATTATAACATGACTTTTAATGAAACCTGAACATCCTTAAATGTATTTTGTTAATACGATTTTTCTTTTTATATTTTCTTTATGTGTATGCTTCTTTATAAATTTATCTTGTAATGGAAAATTAAATTGATCTCCTTAACCAAAGAATTTTTTGCATATTTATTGAACTATTTTAGTGCTTTATTTGGAAATAATTTTATTTATAATTATAACCATAAATAGATGGCTGCAGATATGTGAAATGATGTCATTGGCATTCAAAGGCTATATTTTTAGAAATATTATGCTTTCTACATTATTACCAGTGTAATAGTGAATAAAACAAATATTTTTCTTGAAATTTTTATACTAATGTTTTTATACATGTTGCAAATATCTTAATGATCTATGAGCAAATTTAAAAAAGGTAACTGGAATGTTTGGGGATTGCCAGAATTTGCACATTTTACTAAGAATAAACTACTTATTAAAGCTTATTATAAGATATGAAGCTTTTACATTCCTACAATATGAGAATATTAAAAGCAGTATTTCTCTGTTTATGTTCCTTAAAAACAATATATGGAGTTTGAAGCTACCATTCCAAAGAGAAGTAGAGCCATGGAAAATACACATATTTGAGTAGTGCTTGGTAAATCGTTTTTACATTTCTTCCAGACAATCCTTCTTACTGGAATCTTATTCTTTTTTCCTCTCTCACTCACTATCTACCTATCTACCTACCTACCTACCTACCTACCTACCTACCTACCTACCTACCTACCTACCTACCTATCTATCTATTTTTATCTACCTATCCATCTATCTCTCTCTTATTCTTTCTGTATCTTTGTCTCTGTCTCTTTATTTTATTACTCTCATTTTGTGGTTTTATGATCATACTTGACCATGTCAGGGGTCACTCTTGACTATGTCTTCAAGCATCAGTCCTGGCACTGCTCAGGAAACCATGTGTGGTGCCAGATTTTGATCCTGGAACTACTGCATGCAAGGAAAGAGACTTACTGGCTGTTCTACTTCTGTTTTCCAGAATGCAAATTTTGTAAATTGTAAATGTTAATCAAGCTACTCAATCTATTAGTTTTTTCTATTATTTAGTTATTTAATTCTCATGTAATAGAGATAAAGCATATGAACAATTTATGTGCTTTTATAAATTAAAGCAAATTTACTAAGAACTTTTTACTTTATTTTGTTTTTCAGGTCACACCTAGCATCGCTCAGGGATTAATCCTGGCTATGCGCTCAGAAATCGTTCCTGGCAGGCACAGGGGACCATAAAGGATGCCGGGTTTTAAACCACCATCCATCCTGGATCAGCTGCATGCAAGGCACTGTGCTATCTCTCCAGCTCCCTAGATAAAGGACTTATTTATTACCCAATTCAAATTCTGAAATTTTAAGAGAGTGAATATCTTAGCACCTATGATTAAATTTTCACTGATATATGGCATGTTTTATTGAAGACACAATGTTGGAATTGTTATTAAATTATTATATTTTATATAAGTAATCATATTGCATAGCTATTGATGGCATACATATAGTTATTAGTGACATCAATGTCAATTAATGTATTTTCACAACATATATGTTAAAACCAAATTGAGATCTTTTCCCCCTTGTATTTCTTTTTTTCTTTTTTTTAATATTTTTTATTTTAATTATGAGAATAAAAATGCAAAGAAAGAGGACAAGATAGGGTTACAGTGGAAGGAAAGTCACTCATAACATAATTCTCAGAAGTTCCCTTGGTGATATGTTAACTTTGATTTTTCGGCCAACGAACATTAAGACAAATAAAACAGAATCCATGTACAATTACTTGAAAAAACAATTACAATTGTTTTTCAAGATCCCAAATTATAATATTATAATTATAATATTATATAATTATATACATTATAATGCTTCTTAATAGCACACAAAGCTATCTATAGCCATAAAACTTATGTAACTCCTTAAACATTAGAGGCATACTATTTTTTAACATTTCCATGTACATATTAGTTTAAGTTAATCTCAAAAATTTAAGTGGCTTTTTTGTAAGGATTAGAGTCAAAGGAGTACAGTAAAAAACGGTGTTAGAGTGGCAATTGCTGTTTGCATAGGCCCACCAATATATGAGGGGCATGGAAAGAAATAACCTTGACCTAAATACATAGAGACCCTATCCCTGAAATTTCCTGGCATAAGACCAACTCTAGGTTCCAGGCAAGTTAGATAGTCCAATCCAATACATTGTAGTGCCAACACACTTTTATTTTTACACAGTCCCTGTTGTTGGTATCATGTTTCTGTATCAAAGATCCTTGAATATGCATATGCTTCATTGAAGTCAGGATGTGGAGCATCCTCCTGCCTCACCTCGTAATTAAAGGGCTATGCATGAAGCCCTATCCTGTAAGCAGGTCCTTGTTGTTGTTAATCTTCTCAGTGTTAAGGGAAGACTCTTCTGAGCAGTTCGATGTCTGAGCAGTGGTAGGGTCTTCCATGATAGAGGATTGCTTCCTGGTGATGTTATAGAGAACTTGGATGTTTCGTAGATGGCTTCCATGGTTCAGAGTTGAATGGATAATGCCCTTTCTTCTGAGGCCTGTGCCAGGTCATTATGTCAGTATTCAGGATATTGGGTCCCTTTACACTACATGATTTGTGTGTTCCAATCTCTATTAAATAAGATCTTATTTGTATGTATAGTATTTTCCCATTTTAATGAGCCTATGCAAAAAAGGAACAATGCCACGTGGAGTTATTGGCAAACATGGGGAGCACATGAACAAGTCCAACAAACTCAATGACATGGTTCAATCAAAAGCATTAACTGGGGGACTCTATCACCAGAATTGCTCATAGAACAACTCATAAAGAGAAGGAAAAAAGTGGTTAGAACCATCTCGGTCAAGAGAATATTTAGTAAGATTTAAAGATGTCAAAGAAAAAACACATAGAATATTTGAAAGAAATTCGTGTTCATTGTATGTCTTTTTAAATAGTTCGGGGTTGATAACACAATTCATAGTATTGGTCTATGATTAGGATTGTGAAGGACTGAAGTTAAAAAGTGTAATGTGGGCAATGGCGTTTAGGAGGGTAAGAGTAAAGGAGTAAAAAAATAAGCTTTATAGGGGAATGGGAAGGGGCAGAATACAAATAGACATTCTGGATAAACAAATAATAACA
>PVKC010010426.1:12849-25949 GCA_004027635.1 Crocidura indochinensis | reverse complement strand
GAGAGAGAGAGAGAGAGAGAGAGAGAGAGAGAGAGAGAGAGAGAGAGAGAGAGAGAGAAGAAGAAGAAGAAGAAAGAAACAAGCCATACTTCACTTCTGAATGTCTGAATCTCTAATCCCATTTAGCAGACGTCATGAACACACCTTTTTGAGTAGGGAATTTGACAATTCCTTAGTGTCTAAAACCAAGCAGGCTGTGACACTTCATGATCTGAAAAAATAGCAATGTCTATCCTCTTGATTTCATGAAGGTATGTTTTATAGCCCAGCACATCGTCTTGTAGAATGACCCATCTGCATTGGAGAATGCAGAGCTCTTTCTCTCTCTCTCTCTCTCTCTCTCTCTCTCTCTCTCTCTCTCTCTCTCTCTCTCTCTCTCTCTCTCTCTCTCTCTCTGTATACATACAGAAAGCCATCTTCTATTTTTTCCTTCTGAGCCAGTATATCTTTGCTAAATTTTAGCATATAAAGGGATGACAAGGTGTTGAATCCTCCGAGTACTATTGTGTTATTACTGATGTCTTTCTTCAGTTTGATCAACAGTTGCTTTAAGTATTTTGTTGGCCCATCATTGTGTGCTTATATGTATAGGACTGTGATTTTTTTTCTTGCTACAACTTTTCCTAGATTAGTAATAAATGCCCATCTCTGTCTTTTATAATTTATGGGAGCATAAAGTTTTAGTCATCTGGTATTATTATGACTACCCCATCCTTATAAGGGAGTTGTTTGCTAAAATGATTGTTCTCAAACCTTTTATTTGTATTTGTTCAGACTATTACAGGAGTGGTGAACACACAGCTCTCAAGCCACATGAGTTTCCCGGCCACAATGAAAGTGGTTCTTTGCCTCTTATCTTTATTTTGTATTCTGTGGCTCTTTGCCAAGTTTGGATTTTGTTCTGCTGCTTCTGAGGAGGAACCTCTGAGGAGAGATCTTCGAGCATGCAGTCCTGCCCCCAGGCTGTGTCCTCCCCATCTCCCATCCCTCAGAAACAACTGCATGGGTCAGAGAGTGGGTAATGCATGTGGCACATGTTGTGTCACATCTTGCTGTTAGTTCTTAGTGTGGAGGATGCACACCCTCACCATCACTGCAGGATTTTTACCCTCACTCAAATTGGTAAAATGCAATATGGGTTTAATATATCATTGCTAAAATTATATGCTTTTGTGTGAGTGTTTGTCTGTTTTGGCAGGTCACTGCATGATGGTGTGGCTCTCTGACTCTCACAGTTTAAAATTTTGGCTCTTTGTGTCCAACTTGTTCGCCACCCCTGGACTATTCGGATATGTTTCTTGTAAGCAGTAAAATGTTGGATTAAACATTTTGATCAATTTTTTCACTCTGCCTACCTTAATTTGTCCATTTAGTTTATTGATATTAAAAAAAGATGATTGTTATATATTAAGTGTCATTATTTTGTAGAAGTTTGGTGTGTTTGCTTGGTCTATCTTGCCTTAAAGTAGACCCTTCATTTAATCTTTTAAGGTTGGTTTTGAATCTATAACGTTTTTGAGCTGTTATTTATCTGTGTTTATCTATTTATCTGTGTGTTGTTTTATTCCTTCAAACTGGAAGAAAAGTCTGTCTGGGTGAATTACCTTTGGCGAAGCATTCATTTCATTGAGTTTTGTCATTATATCCCACCACTTTGGACCTTGAGGCTTGTGACAAATCTTATGTAAATCTTAAGGATGCTTCTTTGTATGATCTTCTTCCTTAGGGCAGGGTCTGTTCATTTATCTTTAAGGCTCTTTTCCGACTTCTTTTAAATGGAGATTTTTTGCATTTTATCTTCAATCTCATTGATTCTGTTTACAGCAGCTGATAGATACATTGCTGATAAGGCTTTCCAGTGAGTTTTTTTTTCCTACCAAGATTTTCTATTCCCTAGAATTTTTCATTCAAATCACATTTCTTCCTTTTTTTCATTGGTTATAAAAAAAATAAGATGCTGCTGCTAAGGAAGATTATGTTCCCCATCAAGGAACAATTGAGTTCAACTTATTTAATTTCTTGTCCTAAATATATTCTGCAACTCATCCAACCATAGGTCACAGTATAATCCAATTTTCTCACTGTGCTTCACTGATACAGTCTTATCCTAACAAGATTAAGACTCTACAAGGAAATTCATGTGATACTTCAAATGGGAACAGCTTTTAACTGATTTTCTTGCACATTTGGCCATTGCTTGTCTTGTGAAATTGTTGTATGTTCTTTCAAAATCTTTATCATTATATTTTCTATCTGCTTTTCTTCGTATAGGTAATGTTTTCCATTTATTTAACTGAAAGGGGAGGGCAGCTGTCTTCTTGGTTATGTAAAACAGTATTCCAAAGCTTCATTAAATTACTACAAATCACACAAGAAAATGTATGCAGTGTAGGACTAATCTAAGAATAGATCTTGAATCTCAAGTCTAAAATCAAAATCATGGTATAATATATTCCGAGTATAGCAAGATCCAATATATAATTAAGTTGGATTTATTTCAGCATGTGGTTCTCAGAAAGTTAGCTTCCTAAAGGGCCTTTCCAAAATCCTTTTTTATATAGTTTATATATATTATATATTTATATTTTATATTACAAATTTACATATTATATTTAATATTATAAATTTACTATATACCTTATATATAATATATATATTTATATATCCTTATTTATATACTTTCTATATATTTTTCTTTTTTCTTTTAAATAAATCTTTATTTAAGCATCATGATTACAAACATGATTCTAGTTGGGTTTCAGTCATAAAAAAAAAAAAACACCCCCTTCACCAGTGCAACATTTCCGTCACCAATGTCCCTCAACTCCCTAATCCTCTCCCCCACCTCCACCTTTATTAGAGACAAGCATCAACTTCTCTTACTCATTGACATTAAATCTTCTAATTAAGAGTCTGGCAAGAAAGTTCATAGTTGGGTTTGAGCCTGTTTCTTCCATGCACACAGCCCTGAGTTCGTTCCTGGTCTCCTGAGAATTACTGAATGTAGTAGTTCTGGTGTACCCCTCCATCTTTTGGGAATTCCCCACAGACGAAAAGGCAGAGAAAAAAAACATGTGTAACATAATTACTGTAAATTGTAAGTTATAAAAGTATGAATGCTAAAAAATTGTAAGAAAAAATTATTCTTTAAAAAATGTAAGCCTGAAGAAAGTGTTTTAGTCCTTGCTATAAAACACTTAGGACATGAGTAGAAATAATAATATAATAATAATAAATATATGTTTCTTTGTGAAACCATGGGGATTTAAATCTCAGCTCAATGATATTTGGCTATATGATTTTGAAAGATTCTTAAAGTCTCATTTATTTTGTATCCATATTTCGCAAAATACTTTAGTGCCCATATATGTTATTAACAATGATAGAATTTGGTCAATGTAATCATTATATTAGATTCAAAATAGTATTTGGGGAGTACATGAATCAGTATTAGGTAATATTAACAGTATTACACTTTTCCCTAAAATCTAAGATCTCTCAAATTTGTCTTTATTAATTCAGTTGAGGTTAAGACATTCTGTTTCAGGAGGTGCTTTATATTATTTTTTTTTTGAGACAGTGATACATGTGTTAATTTACAGAAAGTAGAAAGCAATGGACTGGCCTCATTTTATCATTAAGTTTTATTAAAGTTATGATATGAGAAAGAGGCTATGATAGATAGTAAACAGAAATAAGAATATACACAAGGAAAACAGATAAGGATTTGTGAGCATAAAGTTGACACTATAATTTTTGTTTGTATGTGCCACATCTGGTAATTCTCAAGGGTTATTCCTGGGACTGTACTCCTGGTGTAGCACAGTAATCAAATGAGAAATCAAATCTAGGTTCATCATGTGCAAGGTAAGTATACTTTCTCTAACACATGACACTATAATGAAAATAATATATATGGAGTGCGTCCCAGAGACTTCTGGAAGCTACATAGGGAACCTTCCCCCATCTCTGCCCCTCCCCTGAGGGACTACAGAGGAGAGGGGCTTCAGGCAGAGGCCTGGAGGGGGTGGAGCTCCATTGATTTCCACATAGGGGAGGAGGACAAGGGTGCCAGCCTCAACTGCGCCCAACCACCATTGTGGCCAGGTGCGGTACTGCACTGGCTGGTAACAAGAGGAGGCAGCAACTAATCAGTCTCCACTAGTGGGCACCTTAGAGGCCAAACCTCAGCCAGCCCACCCAACAGTCCCACCCAGAGCAGCAGCTCAGAGAAGGGACCTTGCCCCACACCACAGAGAGCAAAATCAGGCAAAAATTGGAAGGCATGATCTCCAAGCCACACTAACAAATGCAAAAAAAAAAAATGCCATGGGCAGACTGAGGAGGACCCTAACACCTGGAGATACAGAGAGAACTCCTACTAAGTTCCCAAGTCCAGCAAAACACACAGATATAAGAGATGAAGTTTTAAAAGCGGCCATGAGAAAGGAAATGCAAGGCCTGGTACAGGAAATGAGAGAAACACTAGCCACCGAGTACAAGAAATGCATTGAGGAATAAATTAGCCAAATTAAAGAAGATCTAATACAGAACATGAGAGACTCCATACAAAAGGAATTAAACTAACAGATACTGTAAAAAGCCAGACAAGTAGAATCACAGAATTGGAGAAGCACATAGTAGTACTCGAAGGAAAACTGCAAACCAAAAAGGACAAGGAAACAAACAAGGAATTAAAAGGCAAGGAACTGGAAGGAAAAGTCCAGTACTTAATGAAAAAATACAAAAGAAATAATCTAAGAATTGTAGGTATACCAGAAAGGGAGGAAACAATGAAAGGGGAAGAACAAGTAGTTAGGGAAATAATAGCAGAAAACTTTCCCACCCTTTGGAAATAAGACTCCATGCAGAATCCAAGAAGTGAAAAGAGTCCCTAATAAATAGACCCTAATAAACCAACACCAAGATATATAATAATCCAAATGGCAAAAAAAAGAGAAAGATGAACTTCTTAAAGCAATAAGGGAAAAAAGGAACCTCAAATACAAAGGAAGGGACATAAGAATCAAACCAGATCTCTAATTTGAAACAATCCAAGCAAGAAGGCAGTGAAATGAAATATTTAAACGACTGAATGAAAGAAATTTCCAGCCTTGGGTACAATACCCAACAAAACTCTCATTCATATGTGATGGTAACCTAAAAACATTCTCAAACAAAAACGATCTTGCATTATTTGCGCAAACAAAACCAATTCTAAATGACCTGTTCAGACAAACTACACAATCCAAACCCCTGATTGTAACAACAACCACCCTACAGAACACAACAGCCCTCCCTGTTGATAATCTCCCTAAATGTTAATGGACTAAACTCTCCCATTAAATGACACATAGTAGAGAATTGGATTAGAAAACATAAACTAGACTTCTGTTGCCTGCAAGAAACACACAAGTACAGGACAGGCATAGGCTTAGAATAAAAGGATGGAAATCAATCTTTCAGGCCAATGGAAAGCAAAAAAGAGCAGGGGCAGCCATTCTTATATCAGACCAAATTCCATTCAACCTCAAGAAAGTGATAAGAGACAAATAGGGTCATTACATACTAATCAAGGGTACACTAGATCAAGAGGTACTAACCCTGATCAATATTTATGTACCTAATGTAGAGTCAGCAAAATATGTGAGGCAGTTGCATACTAACCTGGAGAAAAACATGAAGGGAAATATGATAATAGTAGGAGACCTTAATACTCCACTATCACCACTGGATAGATCCACCAAACAGAAAAATAGCAAGGAAATAAGAGCAGTAAATGAAAAATTAGAAGATCTAGGGTTAATAGACTTATATAGGGCCCTCCACCCCCAGAAAACAGAATACACATTCTTCTCAAACCCTCATGGAACCTTCTCGAGAATAGACCATGTATTAGGATACAAATCTAACCTAGATAAGACCACCAGTGTAAAGATCATTAGAAGCACCATATCAGATCACTATGCAATACAGGTCAAAATTAACTGCAAGAAGAAGCAATGGAGAAAAACGAGTACCTGGAGATTAAACAACATGCTCCACAATAACAGCTGGATCAAAGAGCAATTCAAGGAAGAAATAAAAAGATTCCTTGAGACAATGATAACGAAAGACAACTTGTCAAAATTTGTGGGACACAGCAAAGGCAGTAGTTAGAAGGAAACTCATAGCAACACAGGCCTATATTAAGAACGAGGAAACTGACAAAATCAACTGTTTAAAGGATCATCTCAAGAAATTGGAACAACAGCAGCAAAGAAATCCAACCACACCCAGAAAATTCAAGAAATAATAAAAACCAGAGCGAAATAAACAACATAGAAACTAAGAAAACAATACAAAAAAAAATCAATGAGACCAGGAGTTGGTTTTTCGAAAAAATAAACAAGATAGACAAACCACTGGCAAAACTCATCAAAAAAAGAGGGAAAACACCCAAATCGGTAGGATCACAAATGAAAGGGGAGAGATTACAACAGAGCCCCAAGAAATACAACATATCATGAGATCATATTATGAACATCTATACTCAGGCTGGAGAACTAGAAATCGATAGATTTCTGGAAAAATACCATCTTCCAAGACTGGAAAAGGAAGACCTAGAAAGCCTAAACAGACCAGCCACTTCAGAGGAAATTGAAGATGTAATTAAGAAACTCCATAAGAATAAGAGTCCAGGCCCAGATGGATTTACAGGTGAATTCTATCAAACATTCTGGGAAGAATTACTACCACTTTTCCACAGGCTCTTCCAAACCACGAATAAACAAGAATCCTCCCCAACTCCTTTATGAGGCTAATATTACACTCATACCCAAAGAGGGCAAAGACACCACCAAGAAAGAAAACTACAGATCAATATCACTAATGAACATAGATGCAAAGATACTCAACAAAATCTTAGCAAACCGAATCCAGCACTTCATCAAAAAGATCATACACCATGACATGGTGGGTTTTATCCTAGGAATGCAAGGTTGGTTCAACATACACAAATCAATCAACATCATACATCACATCAACAATAAGAAAGACAAAAACCACATGATCATATCAATAGATGCAGAGAAGGCATTTGACAAAATCCAACACCCTTTCATGTTGAAGACACTCAGTAAAATAGGGTTAGAAGGAACCTTCCTCAAGATAGTTATAAAAAGCTAACTATAAAAAGTTCACAGCCAACATTATCCTTAATGGCAAAAAAACTAGAAGCATTTCCATTAAAGTCAGGAACTAGGCAAGGCTGTCCACTCTCTCCACTCTTATTCAATATAGTATTAGAAGTCCTAGCAATAGCAATTCGGCAAGAGAAGGAAATCAAAGGAATTCAAATTGGGAAAGAGGAACTCAAACTATCTCTTTTTGCAGACGATATGATGATATACACTGAAAACCCTAAAGAGTCCACCATAAAACTCCTAGAAACAATTGACCAATACAGCAAAGTGGCTGGATACAAAGTCAAAACACAAAAGACAGTAACGTTTCTCTATACAAATAACGAAACCCAGGATACAGAGATTAAAAATACAATTCCATTTAAAATAGTATCAAAAAATATGAGGTGCCTAGGAATCAACCTTACAAGGGAAGTGAAGGACCTATACCAGGGAAACTTCAAAACACTTCAGAAAGAAATTTAAGAGGATCTAAAGAAATGGAAGAAAATCCCATGCTCATGGGTATGCAAAATCAACATAGTCAAAATGACTATCCTACCCAAACTACTTTATAGATTTTATGCAATTCCTATCCAAATTCAGACATCATTCTTTAAAGAATTAGAGCAATCAATCACAAAATTCATCTGGAACCACAAAAGACCCAGAATAGCCACACATATATTGAAAAACAAGAAGCTGGGTGGCATCTCTCTACCTAACCTGCAACTATACTATAAAGCCATAGTGATTAAAGCAGCATGGTACTGGAACAAAGACATACAGATATGCAGCCAACTAATTTTTGACAAAAGAGCCATGAGCTTGAAATGAAATAACGAAAGTCTCTTCAACAAATGGTGTTGGTACAACTGGAATACCACATGTAAGAAATTCAAAATTGACCCATACCTCACTCCTTATACAAAAGTCAACTCAAAATGGATCAAAGACCTTGAAATCAAACCTGCTGGGAGGTCCTGGGTAGAGTTCTTGCAGTGGGAGTCCTTTCGGAGCTTATCCAGTATTAAGCCATAGTCCGCAATAGGGCAAAGACCTTGAAATCAGACCCGAATCCATAAAGTTTATTGAGAATAAAATAGGCAGAACACTTGAAGACCTATATATCGAAAAGGTCTTTGAGGATGGAGCACCAATGGCAAGAACTTTAGCGTCAAACATAAACAAATGGGACTACATCAAACTAAAAAGCTTCTGCATGGCAAAAGAAACCCTCCTTAACTTAAGCAGACAGTTAATGGACTGGGAAAAAAATCCTTTCACTCAACATATCAAAGGGCTAATATTCAGAATATACAAAGCATTCAGAAAGCTGAGTCCCCCAAAACCAAATAAAGCCATAAAAATTGGGAAGATGAAATGAATAGGCACTTCTCTGAGGAAGACCAAAGGATGGCCAACAAACACATGAAAACATGCTCACCTTCATTCATCATTAGGAAAATCCAAATCAAGACAACAATTTGGTATCACTTTACACCAGTGAGGATGGCTCACATCAAAAATAATGGAAACGGGGCCCGGGAGATAGCACGGAGTTAAAGCGTTTGTCTTTCATGCAAAAGGTCATTGATTCGAATCCCGGTGCCCCATATGGTCCCCCGTGCCTGCCAGAAGTAATTTCTGAGCATGGAGCCAGGAGTAACCCCTGAGCACTGCCGAGTGTGACCCCCCCCCCAAAAAATAATGGAAACAATTTCTGTTGGTGGGGTTGTGGTATGAAAGGCACTCTCATTACTGCTGGTGGGAATGCCCCCTAGTCCAACACCTATGGAGAACAGTCTGGAGATTGCTAAAGGAACTCAGAATTGAGCTGCCATTTGATCCAGCAATTTCTCTCCTAGGTATTTACCCCCAAGACGGAAGGACATTCATCCCAAGTATGTGTGCACCCCACTATTTATCGCAGCACTCAGTATAATAGCCAAGTCTTGGAACCAACCTCGATGTCCAACGACAGATGAGTGGATCATTAAGTTGTGGTATCTATACACAATGGAATATTACATGGCAGTCAGAAATGATATGATCACAGACTTTGCAGCAACGTGGATGGATCTAGAGCATATTATGTTAAATGAAGCAAGCCAGAAGACGAAAGATAACACAGAATGATAGCACTATTCTGAAGTATCTAGAATAGGCACCAGATATATAACCAAAACCCACAATTAAATAACAGGGTGTAACAGAATAGAAACCTCAAACACTGTATTAATCACCATATATTGGGAAGTAGAGCCCAAAACAAAGGGAAGAGAATCAACACGAAGTCCAACTACACATTATATTATAAAGAAACCAGCAACAGCAGAAAGAGCAGCATAGAGAGAATGGGTATGTATTTATCATTTTACAACAAAGGCCCATAGTAATTTACTAGGGACCTTATACAGGAATACAGGTAAAGATTATGATGGGAAATTATTGACTCCAATGTAAACATTTCAAAACAGTATGGTTGAATGCCTTAACCTTACCACATTTAAAATAATCTCTCAGTTTTTCTACCCATACGGGTTCCTGGATACAAAGGGTGAACATCCTATGGTGGTACCCGGTGCTGAGTCACACAAGACATTATACTCATCTTGCATCATGAAAATGCCCAGATATAACTTTTTAACCTACTTTTTATCTCTAGATTATGCCTTCTTTTAGGTCCTGAAGTCATGACCAGCCAGACCACTGAAGCAACAACCGTGACCTACAGATTTTTACTACAGGGCCTAAGCATTGATCACATTCAAGCAAACTAACATGCCCATACTCTTTTCTCATCTCTTCTCATTACTTCATATTTTTGTTGTTGCTGTTTAACTGTTGGTTTGTTTTGTTCTATTTTGTTTTCCCTTTTGTCTCTTCTCATCTCCCTCCACTTCTACCTTCTCCTTATTACCATCAATTCAAACCAGGTCAAATAGAAACCACACGGTTACCTCCTCTATAGGAAAGGAAAGAAAGATGATATAAAGGGTGTTACAGACAATACTTCAAAGGGTGAACACCTATATAGATAGACCTCACTAACACAATGCTAGTACTTGAGACACGAAACCTATACATATCCAAAAGTTGATCAATTAGTTTCCTTTCCTTATAAGTACTATACATATTTATCTTTCTGTACTCAGCAGATCTCTTGCCCTCCCCACCTCTCTACATAAATATATACCAAAGCTAACTTCTATATGTTTATATGGGGCAGAGCACACAGAGATAGGAATCCTCCTTAAAAGACAAACCTAAACCACAAACAATCCATACCTATACCCTATATAACCCCTCCCATGTAGTATCCCCTCTCCCCCCTCAGAAGCCTAACTATCACTTCACACCTTAATCCAATCCCTGACATTCCCACCATGTTATAACCCTTCACCCCCAGTTCTTAATCCACTAGGCATCAAGACCAACCTCCTACACCAATGAAGCAGTACCGAGTCCCCAAGGGAAGAGACACCCACTCAAGCTCACACCTCATTCCTGGCAAGAAAATACAACCAACACTCTGATTGACTCATGCAGTGTGGCCCTCTAATCACCTTTCCCTATTGCAGACTGTGGCTTAATACCGGATAAGCTCCGAAAGGACTCCCACTGCAAGAACTCTACTCAGGACCTCCCACACCTCACGAGGAAATCTCAAAAGACAGTGGGGAAGCCTATACTATCATTATGAATATAGACCTAGATAACACTATCTCTTATACTGTTTCTCCCCAAATGTAAAGTAACCACCTGTATCACTTTCTCCCTCTTTGTTTTTCTTTTCTTCTTTTTCCCCCTGGTTCTTTTTTTCATTTTTCTTTTTTTGTTCTCGTTCTTGTTTTGTTTTGTTCTGTTCTACGTTTTGTATTTTGATTTGATATGTTTTATGCTTCTAATGGTGCTCCTAGCTCTGTGCTCAGAAGTTGCCCCTGGTGGACATGGGGGACCATGTGGGATGCTGGGACGTGAGCCACCATCCTTCTGCAGGAAGGACAGACGCCTTACCTCCTGGCTCCGCTTTACTCCTTTAATCACATCTTTTATTCAATCCTTTTTTTATTGTAAGAATCTTTTTTTTCTTTAGATATATCTGAGCATATATATTTTTAGTTTTTGTCATGGGTCTGTTTTCTTCTCTCTCCACCCCCAAATCCACCAGCAACACAATGTATCACCACTTCTTCCGGCATAGGCATACTAAAAATAGGGGAAATTTTACCTGTAAAAACAAGCTCTTATCTACTAGGGATAAGAACTTATACTTTTTTACAAAACAGGGACATCTCCCACCCTGAATGTATGTCATGGGGAACCAACCTAGACTCCAGGAAATTAGGCACTGACCATCCAGCCTTGACCCCTGGATCCCAGACATAAAAATGACAGAGTTCTCCACAACAGCCCCAGGAACCAAGTCCCTCCAGGGCATTCATAATACTGCTCTGACGCCAACGTACACCAGCTCTAAATTGGTAACCTGACAACGAGGAAATGGGGACAACTAGATCTAAAAGCAAGTTATCCCTCCTCACCTGCTAACGATAAGACAGAACAGAACACATGTCACCCTCTGATCTGTGCAAAAATCAGGATTGCTATATACAGATGACTGGTCGTTACAACCAGGACTAAACAGTATGCATCCAGGTACCAACAACAGCAACAAATAGCTCTAACCTAGCTCTTGGTCTACAATCTGTTCAACAAACAAGTGATCCAATTCCAGAGGTCTGACTGAGTCAACTGCAAATGAACGGGTCTTCCAGAAACATAACGAAAGCTCTGTCCCAGGCTCCATCCTAGGAGCAACATAATGACCAAGAATGCCAACTACAGAAGATGAAGTAAAACGACTCTGAAGAAGCAGAACTGCTAGAACCACAAAGAAAGCCTTCCTCACAAGCTCCATTCCATCACAAGCTGCACCAAGATCTCTAGATACAGAGGACTGATTTTACCATCCATGACGAAGCAGAAGTCTTCCATACATCACGAAAGCACCGAGGAGAGAGTAAAGGATCATGCAAGGAATCTATAGTTAACCCCATAACAGTATACTGCAGGGATGGAGAAACCGTGTATCTCCTAGGCCAAGGGAATTCCCTCTATAATATCCCCAATAATTACTGTGGAATGACAATATTGGAAAATTTGGAGTTGTCATACTGCCATTTAGTCCAGGAATTCCAAGTGCTGTGGCTGATATAATTTTGCCTTCCAAGGCCTCTGAAATTATGAGAAGGTGGGGGTTGTTCATATTCACTCTGACTAGGTCCTGTTGATCTCAGCCCAAAATAAAGATATATCTGGAGTTTTGGGTGGTTTGGAGTGTGTGCAGAGATCAGTGGTGATGTGATTAAGCAAGGCCATTTGAAATTGTGGCTGGTGGATGCAGCTGGTGAGGCTTTGGCATAGCACAGGCTTGGTCAACCTCTCCTTCCAAGATTGTGCAAGATTGTGAGGCTAGTGTACTCATAATTTTTCCCTTCTTTTACATATCATTTAAGAATAAAGTGAATCCATAGAGATGGCTGGACTCAGATATGGATACAGCAACTGTGGGATATTGTTTTACTAAATTTAGCAAGAGAAGACCTAGAGCTAGGAACTATAGACCAGAGGTTGCATTTTTTGGCACTCACAAAGCAGCAGTCTATCCCATGTATGCTATGGAGCACATTATGGGAAGCTCTTGCTGACCAGAATTTACCAAGTTCCCCTTTCGAAGAAGAAGAAGAAGAAGAAGAAGAAGAAGAAGAAGAAGAAGAAGAAGAAGAAGAAGAAGAAGAAGAAGAAGAAGAAGAAGAAGAAGAAGAAGAAGAAGAAGAAGAAGAAGAAGAAGAAGAAGAAGAAGAAGAAGAAGAAGAAGAAGAAGAAGAAGAAGAAGAAGAAGAAGAAGAAGAAGAAGAAGAAGAAGAAGAA
>PVKC010010426.1:0-12749 GCA_004027635.1 Crocidura indochinensis | reverse complement strand
GGAGGAGGAGGAGGAAGAGGAGAGAAGAAGAGGAGGAGGAGAAGAAGAAGAGGAGGAGAAGAAGAGGAGGAGAAGAGAAGAAGAAGAGGAGGAGGAGGAGGAGAGGAGAGAAGAAGAAGAGGAGGAGGAGAGAAGAAGAGGAGGAGAAGAGAAGAAGAAGAAGAAGAGGAGGAGGAGGAGAAGAGGAGGAGGAGAAAGAAGAAGAAAACCACCTAAAGCCATGTGTATTTGTTTTCAAACAATGCACATTGGTAGTTTCTGTACTTTGCAAAGAAACAAAAGTGGACATTCCTTACATTATATGACTGTCCCTTTACCCTTTATATACTCTCAGCCTGGAGATTAAAGTTGTCTCACGTCTATTAAAGACTCGGGTCCCCATACAATTTAGTTTGTGTGGTTTCATTATTTCATATTTCGCCACCCATGCAACCCACTCTTCCTGAAGTGGATTCATTGAAATCTCACAGGCGCTGTAGGACAGAAGCTGCCTCCAGCTATTAAGTATAATGTTGTTCTACTAGTACTGAAGAGATAGTGCAGCAGATAAGGTTCTTGTCTTGTAAGCAGTTGACCTGAGTTTGATTCCTGATGCCCCACGGTAGTTCCCTGAACACCACAAGGAGTAATTTCTGATTGTGGAACCCTGAGTAAACCCTGAGAATCACCAAAAATAAAAAAGGAAAACAAAAGAAAGTGGTGCTATAATATTTTATGCATGAACCCTATCATTAACTCTTTTTATAAACCACAATGCCTAAAATAAAATAATTTTTCAAAATAGAAAGAGGGAACAGAAAAAGTACAGGGAGTTGAATGATTGTCCTGCATATGGTTGACTAGGATTGGATCCTGACACCACTTATGGTTCTCTAAGTTTGCAGGAATGACCCCTAAGCACAGAACCAGGACTAAACCTTGAGTACCATGCTGTATGGCCCAAACCCAACAAAGTGGTATCTAATCCCTATTTTTCTTTTTCCTTTTTGCCTCTTTCCACACATATTTTCCACTCTATTTGTGGTTCTACTACCACAGCTCTACCATATTCATAATTAATTCTATGAATGTACCAAAAATATTAATTGTGCCTTGAGATAAATATACATGTAAGGTAGTCTCATTTAAAATTCACATATATAGGGGGCAGTAAATCCTAAATTTATTTTTATGAACCACCTTCTTCACCTCCTCTGTTTATTCATACACATTCATATTCTAATTTTATTCTCAATTTCTCTCTTCTATAATTTTCTTTCCATGTTCAGTCTATGCTCTTTATTTTTCTTACTTTACCAAGAAATTGAAACATTTAAAAGTTTCATGGATTTCTCCTATTGCATCCAACCACACACCACATATGTTCAATACCTGCTACCTTCATTTCTTTTTCTTCAAAGGAGGGCATACCTAGAAGTGCTTATTAACTACTTCTGGTTGTGTGCTTAGGAGTAACTCCTGAAGCACAATGACCATTTGACATTCAGCTATTTCCACAGATTTACTTTGTTCTCAAAAGAGACGTAAGTCATGTTATAAAAAATCATGGGTACATTGTCATTTAACTTAAAGCGGGCATACTTAGGAGAAGACAGTGAGCCATCCCTGCTAAAGCCATACTTCCTGGACCTATCACCCACAATCAGCTCTTTCCAATGGGTCTGCTTCACCACTCATCTGCGGGAGAAAGGGAGGGAGGAAGGAAGGAAGGAAGGGAGGAAGGAACAAGAACATTTGTGGGGAAAAACAAGATAATAAAGAAATAGATTCTAGACAAGAATTCAGATAACTTGGTTGAGTTTGGAATGATGTGTATCTTAAGTTAAACTTGCATTATGGGTTATTCTATTACACGAGGATAAAATTTTGAACTGGAATTTCTTTTACTTAAAGTCACAGAGATAGGAGTCATTCTGGCACTCAAATATGTCTTAAGAGAAGTAAAAAAATGTTTAGCAAAATTGCTCACATGTGCCCTGAACATTCATTGACAAATGCATATCTAAATATTGAGTTATAGAGTTTTCAATTTGACAATGTTTAGTAATCTACAGAGTAATGGGAAACTCATTGCATCTACTAGCTTATCTCAGAACCAGAAAGTTTCTAAGAATTCTCAGAATGGAATGATTCTTGAGTAAGTAAAGTCTATATAGCGATTAGGAGTTACACAGAGGTTTCAAAGAAATCAAAGCAGCAATCACAGAATAGAGCTTTTGAAGCAGTGATTGTAAAAGGCATCCTTCTCCCTTTACAAAATAAAGTCAATGGAACAAAACAATTTTTAAATTATTAAATCTGAAGAACTGGCACAAAGCAGCAGATAAAGTAAACTGACAGATGTGTGACATTGAGGGTGGCTTTAGACGATTCTCTGTAGGAAGTCTGATTTTTGGCAAAGGCAATACAGAATTTTACTAACAAATATTACTCAAAAAATTCTTATTCAAATGATTTTGTGTAGGAAATTGCATTGCATCTTTGCTAACCTCTTCTAACCAAAATTAGCCCACATAAGTTCTGCAAAATCCAGTTGTGTCAATTGAGTTATGGAATGAAACTAGTCACCCAGCAGAAATAATACGGATTATTTTTCTCAATAAGCATAATAGAATTTGGCATAACTCAAAGGTTTCATCTACCTATTATCATGAGCATAAATTCTTGGTTATACTAATCAAGCCTTTTATAATAGTGAAATAATTTATCCATGCTACAAAAACAGTGATCTTTTAGTTTTTATTATATGTGAAAGAATTTTAAATATTGAATTATTTTATCTGAAAATTTTAGTGTTTCTCTTTTGGTTTTTTGTGGGCCAATCAAGCTCAGAATGATCAGAGACTCCCCAGCCTGTTGTTCTCTGGTCATTTCCAGAGAAAATGGAAGACCTGGGGAAAACCCCAAAGCTAGACTTCCATGTAAATCATGACCAGTATCTTGAGCTCTCTTCAGAACCTACATTTTATTATAAGTTTACTAACATTTTTATCCATTAGCTACTCTTTCTTTAGGGAAGAAATATAAGAAGTGCCCTTCCCCTGCATACAGTAATATAATATTTTGTTTTCTTGTAATCTTAGGAATCCTATGGTTTGACATCCCTGCACACTAGTATGAATGTGTTCAGCTTGTGTTACAGTACAATTTTCTGAAAGAAGATGAAATACTTAACTGTTCTAATAACCACAAAACCCAGGAAGAAACCAAACCATTCTGAGTTTAGTTCCTAAGGAATGTCATTAGTGTCAATGCATTTTCAAGCAACCATCTTGATTAGCAAAGCATCATCATTATTAAGATACTTTTAATTGGACTTAATACAAACAGTAGGTCTTGCCAGGAGTGACAAAATAGCTCATGTGCCTCCAGAGCTTAAAATTGTTAACTTTGGGTCTGGAGAGATAGCATGGAGATAAGGCGTTTGCCTTGCATGCAGAAGGACGGTGGTTCAAATCCTGGCATCCTACATGGTCCCCCGAGCCTGCCAGGAGCGATTTCTGAGTATAGAGCCAGGAGTAACCCCTGAGCACTGCCGAGTGTGACCCAAAAACCAAAAAATAATTGTTAACTTCTACCTATTTTACTGATAAAGTTTCTGTCAAAAATATAAAATATTCTGAAATATAGTCTTTTATATACTCCTAATCAATATTTTGAGGCAGTCATTATCAAATTCAGGGGGAAAATTAAGGTTTAATTTCCAATTTCAATTAAGGAAATAAGCAATTTGATTCTATGAAGTTCCCAGTGTTGATGTATGGACTAGGCCATGCCCCTTGAATAACCCCACTGCAATGACATTTGAAACTGGACACACCCTTTGGACACACCCCTCTTATCCTGCTGGGTATGAAAGGAAAAACATGGACAGTTGAGGGGGCACCAAAAATAGTGACCAGTGCCTGCTGGTCCTTAGGGGGGCCAGAGATAAAGCATTGGAGATATAATGTCTGCTTTGTATCTATTCCTTTCTCTTTCCTTTTTGAACTCGCATCTCCCCCTGCCATATCTGGCCAGTAAATTTCCATCTATCTCTCCCTCTTTCCAAGGGCGGCTGTGATGGCAGGCCTCAGAATCCAGGAGGAATAAAAAAGATACTTGGTTTCTCTCCTTCTCTCTCCCTCAGTCCTGGGCAGGAAGTCCTTACATGTTGGCATCCCTGGGTGGGCATGAGGCCTCATCCAGCAACTAGGTCCCATGGCCCTCTGCAAGCCTTGGAGCACGGGGCCCAGTCAACCTTGGGTCCTTGTAGCTGATTAGCAGCATACTTGTGAGGGATTCTGCAAAATTCTACAAAACCCCTTGACTGAAACTTTAGTAGCTATTTGAAGCACAGTAAATATCCAGCAAGAACAAAGTTAATGACATTTTCTCTTGTTGCAATTATACCATCAGAGTAGGTACTTTTACTTGAAATAATTAATGGCAGTTTACATTTGAAGATCATTGTATGTCTCACATCAATTTGAACTGTAAAGACAATGGGCACATTGAAAATTGTTCATGTAGTAAAGACAGAGCAATTCAATCTTCTACTTAACATACGTAAAGAACCAGAGGCAGAATAGACAATCACAGTTTTTTAATTTATTACAATCCCAATGCTAAAGATAATTTGTCTTTCATCATAGAAAGCAGCATTATTCCCTATGTGTTTACACATATACACTAAGGATCTAGAATAGCAGTAGGTTTCTTCTTTTTATGAAGAGCATATTTGTAGAAGCTCATAAAAAAAGATCTGCAGAGAAACCCCTGCCTACCAGACCAGAAACACAAGACACAGTCACCTGTATTTGGATAGTATCAACTGCCAATTATGTGACCCTTTCCAGTTAAATTATATTAGCGGAACATTTTTTGAACTATGTAAGGAGGAATGAGTTCTGGTCTATTCATTAATATTCACTAGTGCTCCAAGATTATAATAAATGGAACATAGCTAATATGTCTTGAGCATTTACCAGGTGAGAGAGAACAGGAAAACTGCCATACATATGATCTTGTTTCTTTCTAATCATAGATGTATGAGGTAACTAATTTTATTAAGACAAACTCCACTAACTTTCATTAGGCCACATAGTTAATACACTATAAATTCAGCCACTGACTAATCTTTTCCTATTTGCCTCTTTGCCTATAAATCCGAATAATTCATGGGAAATCAAGTTGGTCTCTTCTCAGAAAAGTGGTTCTGTTTTATGGCACTTATTAATTCTGCTTCAGTACCTGAAGCTTCCAATTTTTACATTAGAACTATCACTTTCAGAAAGTAAGAATATTCTGAAAATTCAAATTGATAAACTTTTGCATTCATGAGTCTTTGCTATGAGATAAGGCAAATATCTTCATCTGGGAGAGCCTTGAGAACACCCCAGGCTGCCTTTCCTGGGCTGGCGGAGGGAGGGCGCTCCGCTATACGCCCTGGGTAGTGCCCCCAGCCGGTGCGCCCTTCCCAGGCCACCTTGGCTCTTGCCCGCCGCCCACATGCCGACCTCGCTGCTGCTCGCGCGCTCTGCCAGCTGGCCGTGGTCCGGGTCTGCCAGCTGCTGTTGGAGTGGAGACCCTTAAGCGAGGGCTGCCGCGCCAAGTTGGTAGAGATCATCCTGTATGCCAAAGTCCTGGCGCTGCACCCTGAGGACCAGGGCAACTACAACTCCCTACCCTGGCAGCTGGAGGCCAGCCAGGCGGGGCTCCTGTACTTGGCCGAGGTGGAGATGCTGCGTGATCAGTCGTGGAGCAGCATGCTTGCGGTGCCCGCATGCTCCCGCCTCAACCTCAGGCCTGGGCCACTAACACAGTGTGGTGCCCGACACCGCTTACTTCTAAAATGATAACTTCTGGCCTCCCGGGGTCAATTTCCAAGATGCACACAAGAGAACAGAAGGGTGTTTTCCAGCCTTTTCCAGCTCTCCAACTGTTCCGAAGGGCAGCAACTGGTGACCTTCTCCAGTGCCTGGGAGAGCCAGGAGGATCTCAGGCTCCTGTGTTCTTCGGTGCATAAGGAGCTGCTGGCGGAGAAGCCCGTGAAGACGCGACAACATAAGGGGGCGGTGCTGGAGAAGCGCATCCTGCATCTCTGCCCCCGTGCACAAGGCGAGGCGCGCCCTGCGCCAGGCGCACTAGCATGGCCGCCACGTGGAGCTGCCTAGCCAGAAGCTGCGTGCGGTCTCCCACGTCCACGCGCAGGGCTCAGAGCTCGCGTGCTCCTCCTACCGCGGAAGCTAGGGAGAGCCACAGCATCTACTATAGTCTTCACTGTGTGTGTGTGTGTGGGGGGGGGGGGGTGTTGATAGTCATGGGGTTGCTTTCCAGGGGTGCTGGTCTCTGCCCCGTGCGCCCCAGGTTCCCTGATTGGGGAAGAATTAGTGGTTCAGCTCTGACTCAAAAGGACAGCAGAGTCTCTTCTGTTACTGCACAAACTACGGTGATCTCAAAGCAAGTCCCAGAAACCCTTGGATCCCTGTTGTCCCTGCCTTGCTAAGGAGGTTGGTGGTTTTCCAAACACCCATGAAAAAGCCCAGGTAAGGAAGCTTTTCCAGCCAGCAATTCCCCAAGGAAGCGGGCGGCTGGGCTTGGCTTAGTCCCTTTCCTGTGCTGAGCACCGGGTATTAACTAAATCCAGACCGACCACCAGCAGCTGGAATATATAGAAGTTTCTCACTCTGAGATCTGGCTACTTGTTTCCAACCTGTATTGCCTGAACTTGCTCCCTGCTGGGGTGCATTTTAACTAACCATAGACTCAGGACTGACTTCCTGCCTCTCTGAATGTGGGAACCCTGAGCAAAGATACCTTCTTACTTTTTAGGCTTAAGTGAACTGACTTCATTCGAACCCTTCCTGGCATTTCTCCTCCTTATTGCTTTATACCAATGCTCCTTCACCTCAAGGCCTCTCCTGGTTGGTGTTAATGTCTGCACTTGAAAAAAACTCTGGCGAAGAAACTTTGGGTCCACATTCCTGCTGCCCGCAGACGCCCACTGAATGAGCCACTGAGGATCTCCTCTTTGCAATCACAGTTGATGTTCCATTCAATGCCACGGCCACTACAAAACCATGAGTTTCTGGCCTGGAAGATCTAGAAGAGAAACTTCTTGAGGGTGCTTCATTTCCAGGCTTTGACCCCACTTGCTGAATCCATTGTTTCTCCTGGAATGCTCACAGGTACCCACTCTGGCAGCTTCAACCAGGTTTGGTGCTCTGACCCTTAAGCTCTAGCCCAGTGGTCTGCAACCCTTTTTTTCAACTGAGCCAAATCTCGCCAAAACCACCATTGAAATTTATTTTGAGAGCCACATTTTTTTGTTTGTTTTGGCAGCGCTCAGGGGTTACTCCTGGTTCTATGCTCAGAAATCGCTCCTGGCAGGCTCAGGGGACTATATGGGATGCCGGTATTCAAACCACGACTTTCTGCATGAGAGGCAAACGCCTTACCTCCATGCTATCTCTCAAGACCCGAGAGCCACATTTTTAAAACCAAAAATACATAGGATGGTATACTGTTTTTAGTTTCAATAAGTTTTTATTGAGAATATTCTGCGTGCAAGTATCCACATAGGGCAGGAGGATACAAATAACACAATTAATAAAACAAAAACATTAGAACGATATTATTTATCAATAACGTTAAATTCCATAAAATTTGCCTTACAATGTAGTGAAAATTACATCCTGACAATGACTGTCAAAGTCACAAACACTAATGTGAACATTGGCCTTGCATTTCCTTGGATACTTTGAATAAATCAGGTTTGCATGTTGTTGTTTTTAATTTTAGGCACGATTCCAGGTTCTCATCGATGAAACGATTTATCAATTTACTCTTGATAAGATTCATGCTTGAAAATGATTGTTTGCATAAATATGTAGACCGGAACAAGGAAAGAACAGCAAATGCTAGATGTTTTAGTTGATTATATGAGTCAGGAATACTATTCCAGGTGTTAAAAATCAACATATCTTCCTTCTCCTGATCTTTCAAAGCAAACCACATGTACTGTGAACTAAGTACACATTTGTATTTCTATAATCTTTCTAAATTAGTACAAAGACGTTCAAATTTCGAGCTCCACAGTTCTTTGTTTTTAAATTCAGAAATTGAATTTCAAAGTTGCCAATGTCGATATTAAAGGGAGAAAAATTTAATTCTGTTACAGTGGCATCCAAAGGTTTTTTTTTTTAAACAAAGGCCAACGTCGCTTTGCTGTTTCTGAAATCCTGAAATCTCTTGAGAAAAGCTTCCCTCATATATAAAAGTGCTATTTTAAAATAGGTAATGTCAATATCAGAATGATTTTCTTGGCGATGTTTCAATGGGCTTGGAAGGTGAATCAAAGTTTCTCTGTCAAAATCTTGAGCAAAAAAAGATAATTTGTTTTCAAATGTAATAACTTCTTCTAACATCAAAAAAATGTGTTTCCTTTTCCCTGTAGTTTATGATTAAGCTGATTTTGATGTGAAGTAACATCCACCATGAAATACAGTTTTTGAATCCACTGATAGTTTGTTAATTCTGGATAATGAACACCCTTCTCAAGGAAAATGCTTTGATTTCTGATAATAAATCAGCAAAATGTTTCAAAACCTTTCCTCTTGATAACCAAAATGTGCTGAGAATTTGAAACCCTACAATATGGAGATGAAACAGGTAAAAGAGAAAAACCTTTTAACAATCTTTAAAAGCAAGGACAGTGTTCCAGAGAAAAGTAGTGATTTTTTTTTTTTTTTTTTTGGTTTTTGGGTCACACCCAGTGACGCTCTGGAGTTACTCCTGGCTATTAGCTCAGAAGTCGCTCCTGGCAGGCACGGGGGACCATATGGGGAACCGGGGGATCGAACCGCGGTCCGACCTAGGTTAGCACAAGGCAAGGCAGGCACCTTACCTTTAGCGCCACCGCCCGGCCCGAAAAGTAGTGATTTCACTGAAAGGAAAAAATATCTATTGACACTTTAGTGTGTGCTGCAAGAAACCAAACTAAAATACAAAAACAAAAACGACACTTTGTTAAAGGCATATGATATATCACAAAGGAATTATGATAGAATGCCTGAAACATTTTAAAAAATAATTTTTATTTAAGCATATTTGTTACAAAATTATTCATACTTGAGTTTCAATCATAGAATGTACACCACCCTTCACCAGTTCACTTTCCCCACCACCAATGTCCCTTGTCTCTTTCCCCTTCACCCTCCTCTGCCTATGTCAGGGGCAGACATTTTGCTTTTTTCTCTCTATTCCTCTTTTCCTTTATGACACTGAGGATTGCAAAATTTCTTTTATGGCACCGTGGTTTGCAATATTTTAACTAAAGGGTACCATGCATGTCACTTATCCATTTTCAGCATCCAGTTCTTGTCCAGAGTGATATGTTCCAACTACCAATGTCATAATGTACCTTTCTCTATTCTAACTGAACTCATCACTTTTTATGGCAAGCTTCCTATCATGGACTAGTCTACTGTCTCTCATCTCTATTTTCTTTAGATATTATTACCATATTGCCATTTATTATTATATGCCACAAATGATTATTCTGTGTCTACACCTCTCCTTCTGAATCATTTCACTGAGAATAATAACCTGCTGTGTTGATGTATGTATAGATGATGTACTGTGCATGACCCAGTGTTTTTGCGTAGTCACAAGAAACAGAAGTTGCACACTTGTACATTGTATCCATTCATTGTATGACAGACTGGAATAAAAAACTCCCTGCTGAACTAAACTCTGTGACAGATGACACAGTAAAGATAATTTGTGACATTCACAATTGTAATCAAATCCAGGCTATTCACCACCCTGGGTGAGAGTATGGATGTCCACTACTAGTATCTTCTTCTTGAAGAAGTGAATTGACTGTTCAGGGGAAGGGTGCTTTCTCACCTTGTTGACAAGAGGGAAGAAGTAGTGCAGTTCCGGTGAGAGCAGAACCCTGACTTTGTACATCTCAGATGGACAAGGAATGGGTAGCTAAGCTTGTGTATTTGGCAGAAATTATTCATTTTCTCTATGAATTTAATATTTCTCTGCAGGGGAGTTTCACAAGTAGTTTTTACAGTGAGACATAAGATGGATGTGCTCAAAAAAGAATCTGATTCTGGGATATCTGTGTCTGAGAGGGAGATATTGAAATGTTTCCACTCTTGGCACTTATATTATGCAGAAAGTCATAATCAATATGAAAAACAGCATTTTTATTAATGCTAAGGGCATTAGCTCACAACTTTAATCATGTGTACTCTGAATATGAGAATCCACGGAAAAGAAAACTCTAGGTTGAGAATCTTTCATGGAAGATGCCCACTCTGGTACAAAATAAAATATGTGTTTTATCACTCGAGGCACTGTATTTCTAAACATCACCCAACCTGGTCCAAAGAAGCAGGGTAGCAGAAAACAAATAATAAATCAAGCTAGCCAGGAAAGGATGATCATGGAGTCCATGGCCTTTTCCTTTGTACTCTCTGCCTCAAGCCCAAAAAACTAGAACACTTCTTTTTCAGAACCAATTTCCAATACCAGGAGGCTTCAGGTCAAAAGAGAGAGAGAGAGACAGAGAGAGAGAGAGAGAGAGAGAGAAGTACATGTTCAGTGGGCTTTGGAGCCCTCCGCGTACTGACAGAGGCTAAGGAGTGGAGTCCTGACTCCTGGAGCTGCTGCTGGGCACACAGAAGAGCCAAATTAAAACTGTAAAGAGTCACATGTGGCTCGCGAGCCATAGGTTGCCGACCACTGCTCTAGCCCCAAGGGGGTCCCTGTGAGTATAGCAGGCTTGGGCAAAATGGGTCAGTACAAATGCATTATTTTCTGCCTTTTCAATAAGTATGAATGGAATTTTGGCCACAAATAAAGGAAAAAGTCAACTCTGCACAGCTAATCAGAGGCAGAACGAACAGTGCAAACAGTCTGAATAGACCAATAGTCTATTTTAAAGATAGATATGAAGAGATAGAAATTATTGAACTAAGGAAAATATTGAGTTTAAGAAGAGGTGATGAGAAAGGGAAACAGCAGGTTTGAAAGGTAGAAATTAGCCTCAGAATTTTCATTAGAATAAACTATCGAAGGTACCAATTAAAGATGTAGCTTCACCACTTAACAGCTCATGAGTAAACAATAGATCTTTCCCCAAAAAATATTCAGGTAAGTTTTATATTCCAATATGTTTAGAGCAAAAATTTTTTAATACTTGTCACTTGAGTACATGAAACTAAGGTCAAGTTAGTTCTATAGATTTCAAATAAAACTGCGAATATTACATTAAAGAAAGAATATTATCCAGATTTGGGATCATACCTTGAAAGATTCTTTTTTAAAATATCTTAATTTAAGACCTTGCTTACGAACATGACTGTATTTGGATTTCAGTCATAAAAAGAACACCCCTCATTCACCAGTGCAACATTTCCACCAGCAGCAATGTCCCCAAAATCCCTCACCCCCCAACATGCATTTGAGACATGCAATCCACATCTCATTGACAATGTCACCATAGTTGTCAGTGTAGTTATTTCTCTAACTGCACTCATCACTCTTTGTGGTGAGCTTCATATATATATATATATATATATATATTGGCTTTTGGGTCACACCCGGCAGTGCTCAGGGGTTACTCCTGGCTCCATGCTCAGAAATTGCTCCTGGCAGGTACGGGGGACCATATGGGGCACCAGGATTCGAACCGATGACCTTTTGCATGAAAGGCAAAGGCCTTACTTCCATGCTATCTCCCGGGCCCCGAGCTTCATATCTTAAGCCAGTTTGTCCACTCTCATCTCTATTGTCTCTGGGCATTATTAGAATATTGTCCTGGGGCCCGGGAGATAGCATGGAGATAAGGCGTTTGCCTTTCATGCAAAAGGTCATCGGTTCGAATCCCGGTGCCCCATATGGTCCCCCGTGCCTGCCAGGAGCAATTTCTGAGCATGGAGCCAGGAGTAACCCCTGAGCACTGCCGGGTGTGACCTAAAAAACCAAAAAAGAATAATGTCCTTTATTAGAACTGTCCAGAGATGAGTGAACTATTCTGTGTCTATATCTCTCCCTCTGACTTATTTAACTCAGCACATACTTCCATGCATTGGAAAATGTCATGACTTCATCTCTCCTCACAACTGTATAATATTCCATTGTGTATATGTACCACAGTTTCCTTAGTCATTCATCTGTTGAAGGGCATCTTGGTTGTTTCCAGAAACTGGATATTATAAATAGTGCTTCAGTGAATACAGGTGTTAGGAAAGTATTTTTGAATTGTATTATTTGCTCCTAGGTTATATCGGTTGGAGTGGTATAGCTGGATCATATGGGAGCTCAATTTCCAGATTTTTTGAGGAATTTCCATATTGTTTTCCATAAATACTGTACTAGATAGCATTCCCACCAGCAGTATATGAGAGCTCCTTAACTCCACATCCCCACCAGCACTGATTGTTCCCATTCTTTGTGATATGTGCTAGTCTCTGTGGCATGAGATGGTACCTTATTGCTGTTTTGGTTTGCATCTCCTTAATGATTAGTGAGCATTTTTATGTGTCTATTTCTTTCTTCTCCCTATTTTTGATAGGATTAGATGTTTTTCTTGTTAAGATTTGTCAGTAATTTGTATATCTTCAATATTAGCCCCTTATCTGATGGGTATTCAATGAATAATTTCTCCCATTCTGTGGATAGCTTTAGTATCCTAGGCAGTATTTCCTTTGAGTTGCAAAAGTTTCTCAGCTTAATTATAGTCCATCTGT
>PVKC010010425.1:0-25743 GCA_004027635.1 Crocidura indochinensis | reverse complement strand
CACCAGCAATACAAAAGGACACCATACATTTTTCTATAGGCACAGTAAATAAGGGGAAATCATGAACTCAGACACAAGATCTTATCTTCTAAGGATAAGAACTCACACTTTTTATACAAGGGTGCCTCCCATCCTGGACATATGTCATGTGGATACAACTCAGTCTCCACGAGATTGGACAGTGTTTGTTCATTCTCAAATCCCAGATCCCAGACATGAAAGTGAAACAACCCCCTGCAACAATGCCAGGAACTAAGTTGCATTGGGAGATATACTTGTGCCAGTGTTAATATGACAACGAGGACCTAAGACAACTTGACCTAAGACCAGGTGGTCCTATCATATCATCTAACACTAAATGGAAATCAGAAGATGTATCATCCTTTGGACTATGAAAAATAAGAGCGTTAACTACAGAAAACTGACTTTGACAACTGTGACTGGGCAGAACGTACCTTGACACCATTAAGGAAAACCCTACCCTAGGCTATAGCCAAGGTCTCTTACAAAAATCAAGATTTCTTAGTACAGAGGCCCAATTCTGACAACAGAGACTGAGCAGAACCATTGGAACCATAATTTCCTAGACTTCGGCTTAGGGAACGAGCAAAAACATGGAGCACATGATTCAGAAAGCTGAACACACCAACAATGATGGAATAGTACCTCTCGAACCTTTAAGGCTCTATCCTAGACCTTGTTTTAGGACCATGAAGACCATTCTAGCGTGGGGGAATCTGGCCCCCCAGACTGACTGGCAGTCCAGGGGAAACTGCACTCCTAAGAGAAGAAATAAAAATAAGTGTACAAAAGTCACAGCTTTCCAACACACAGTCATCCTACAGAGTCTTCCAGGGAGAAGAGTTGAAGAAGATTGAGGAGGGGATGGGAAGCGGATAATAGAGATTGTGTGGAGGCAATTCTTATTTTGTTCTGTTTGGAAGCATAAACCAAAAAAAGCCCTGATTGTATTTAGGGCTTATTCCTGCCTCTGTGCTCAGGGATCACTCCTGTCAGGGTTTGGGGGACTAGTTGTAGTGATGGGGATTAAACTAAGGTCAGATCTGGTCAAGGCAAGCACTTTCGTGGCTGTATTATCTTTCTGTCCCTAGTTATTGTGGGATTTTTCACACATCAAGAGGGTATGTAGGAAGAGAAAGCACTGAGCATTAGGAGGCAGGATTGACTGCAGAAACAGGAAAGGCATCCCCCAGCACCAGAAAGACAGTCAATAAGTACCCAGAAGTGCGTTTCCATCATAAAGTCATGGTGCTCAGAACCATCTTTTCTGTTCCCACCACCAGTGGGTGAGAATCGGGCTCTTATGAAAACCTATGACTAATAAGCATGCATGGGGTAGGAGGGGTCCATCTGCTTTGGATGAGGCTGATTTAAAAGGATGACAACTCACCAAGCCATCAGGGTTTATGGGGATGGGCAGTGGAAGAGGCTTGAGTACCTCCTGTTTCATTTACAATTCTCTGCTCATTTGAGAGCATTTCTAGGAAAGATTGCCAGCAGGTTAGTTGCTGAATGGATTCATCACCATCTGTTCTATGGGAAATAGGGGGTCACAGCAGCCCAGGGCTTGTAGCCTGAGGTCAGGTCATTTAGCATCATTTGTCCTATGTCTTGATTTCACTGAGGAAATATCAGGTAGTGAACATGAGTGCTTTGACTCCCAGAAAGTTCAACTATCCATTTAAGTAACTAAGAACAGGAAACAGATTGTTAGTGAGAAATGCAACATCCAACATAATATACTCTGATTCTCAGGTTAAGATAGAGAACACAGAAAAAGTATTACAAATGATAGCCAACCTAAGAGATCTGGAGAACTAGAGAGGAAAAATTGAGAATGTGCATTTACCACCAAATGCTAATTACCATGGAGCACTCATTCAGTTATTTTTCTGCCTTTGATTTTTACCTTCTCTTTGACCACCTCTTTGTCCCTGTTGGTTTAGACAATTAAGTTTGAACAAACAAAACTTTCTATGCTTTCAGTTACAAGGAATACTTACTTTTCCCATTGGATTTAATTTGGATTTATGGAACTGATTTAGTTCATTGTCTGATCTGCTTTTCCCCCCAAAGGCCTTCTAGAAAGGGACTATATCTGGTATCACATGCTTCTGTCATGACTTTCTGTGGCTACCATGATAGTGACATTAACTGGAAGCATGACCTCACAGTGCACAAGGTCAGAAGCCCAGCCCAGGTCATAAGCTAGTGGTGAGGTGCTGGGGCTAAAATCATGGCAATGGCCACTTTTGTGGAGGCCCCAGGAGATGACCTTTGCTTTGTCTGCTACTGGTCAACCACATTTTTTAATTTTTATTCTTTTTGTGTGGGGGCCATATCCAGCAATATTAAGGGGTTACTCCTGGCTATTCACTCAGAAATTACCCTTAATGGCTTAAAAGAACATATGGGTTGCAATGAAATGACCCAGGTTGACCTTGTTAAGGCAAATGCCCTACCCACTGTGCTATCACTCTGACCACCTAGTAATATCTTGAAGGCAAGGAATTCCATTCAAGTTTTTGTGAATTTCTGAATTGTCTCCTGGGTGCAAATAGCTAGGCTTGTGCCAACTGACCCAAAGGAAGTGTAAGTAGCTGCTGATTTATTATCCTTACTTGGTTTTCTATGGCTCCTGGTTGCCTTGTGCTCAGGGAAAGCAGATGAAGAGGAGATAGCAAGCGTCCTTTGCACTTCCCCAAAACTGGATCTCTAGGATAGGCCCATTTTAGGGGGTGAGTGAGTCACACATGTCTCTATTCAGGACTTGGTCCTGGTACTATTCACAGGGATAACTTCTCACAGGCTTGGGTGACCATATGAGATACCAGAATCAAACTGAGGTCAGTTGCATGCAAGGTGAGTGCTCTACCACTACTATATCTGCCCATTTTGAAATCTGTGTCCTATGTCCACTCTAGAACTCACAATGTCCTTCCACATCCCATTGGGAACTGAATACTGTGACTTGGCTCCACACTGCACATTTGCTCATTTGCTGGTCTCTAGCCTCACATCCATCTTCGTTTAGTATTGCTGTCAATAGTAAGAAACCTTTGGTTGTTTGGTACTTTGTTTAATGTACTGGTGCTGGGGCTTCAAACCAAGAGCCTCTCACATGCAAGGCATGTGCTCTAATGCTGAGTCATGTGTAGTTTGGGGGCTGAGTGTGGGGTTGTTGGGACCTCATCAGTGGTGCTCAGGCTTTACTCCTGACTTTGGACTCAGGGATCATATGGAGCTGATGGAGCTCAGGGACCATATGCAATGCAAGGAATGGACCCAGGGTTGCTTTCACATGGGGCAGATGTCTTGAGCCCTGAACTACCGCTTCAGCAGAAACCAGTAACAAGTATTTTAAATACCTTTCGTAGGGGCTGGAGTGGTAGCACAGTGCTAGGGCATTTGCCTTGCAAGCGACTGACCCAGGACGGATGCAGGTTCAATCCCAGGCATCCCATATGGTCCCTTTAGTCATGGGCTATTTCTGAGCAAAGAGCCAAAAGTAGCCCCTGAGGACCTCCAATTGTGGCCCCTGCTCCAAAAAAAAAAACCAACTAAAAAAACAAACCCTAAATCAAGTAACTTTCCTATCTCCAGCCTTTTTTCCTCTGAGGATGAGGTTTCCTGGCACATGGGTTTTTGAAAGCTCCTTTCCTACTGACTCAGATGAGAATTACTCAGTTCTCTTCTGTGGGATGGGCTCTGCTGAAGACTGCACACAGCTCAGTTTCCTGGCAAACTCCTTGTGGGACTAACCAGGGATGTGTTCCCATGCTGCCCCCTCACCCAATCCAGAGAACAGGTGCCAAGTTTCCCCCAAAACTTTTATTTATTTATTTATTTGTTTGTTTATTGATTTATCTATCTATCTTTGGTTTTTGGGTCACACATGGCAGTGCTCAAAGGTTACTTCTGACTCTGCACTCAGAAATTGCTCCTGACAGGCTTGGGGGACCATATGGGATGCCAGGGTTTGAACCTGGGTCTGTCCCGGGTTGGCCATGTGCAAGGCAAATGCCCTACCACTGTGCTATCACTCCAGTTCTCTCCAGTAACATTTTATATTTTAAGGGGACTCTCCTCATCGGTGTTCAGAAATCACAAGGACTACACCCAAGAGTTTGAGGGGCATGTGGCTCTGGGGGTCAAACTTTGGGCCTCTCATGCTCTTCAACCCTTTGATTTTTCTCCATTGTCTCCAGTGGAACTCTTGAGCCTCATCATCCTGTAGCCAAATGGCAACACCAGAAAATTATTTGGCTCATGATAGTGGGTGCAAACACTTTGTACAATTTCACAAACTTTGACACTATGGCAATATTATTATGACCTAAGCTATAATAAAACAAAATTTAAAAAATTCTCATTGGAAAGGTCCAGAAGGAAGGAGGAGAAAGCACCTCCAGTCTTGGATTTTGGCAATTTCTGTGGAAATGTCCCCTTCCCATCTTAAGGCTCTGTGGCCTTTCTTGGACACAATCAAGGTACCCACAACTCAAAGATGCTTGGCCTTTCTGGAGCTTTTATTCATTGGTCCTATCAGATGGAGATGCTTCTGTTCAGAAACTGTGGAGATGAGTCAGTATCATCTTCTACCTTGGGGTTGTAGACCAAAGTCCTAAGAGACAACAGGAAAAGTCCCATTGAACACTCACTAACATGGCAGCTGCCTTTCCTGCAGGTGAGTTTTGTCTTCAATAGAAACAGCTGCCCCCACCATCCCACTTTGTTTTCTTTTTAAAATTTGATTTTAGGCATCATTATATAGGCATATTAATAGTGGCAGAGTTTCATGCATAAAATATTTCAACTCTCCACTTTCCACCAGGTTGTCAGCATCACTCCACCATTGTCCCAGTGCCTCTCTGGCCCATACAAGTGATATGCTGCCTTCTAATTCTACTAAGGACCAGTTTTTATTGCCTCTGTTTCCTTACTATATTTCTTTATATCCCATGTATAAATTAGATTATGCATCCCTTTTTTTGACTGCCTTTATTTTTTATTTATTTTTGTTTTGGGCCATACCGGTTGATGTTCAGGGGTTACTCCTGGCTATGTGCTCAGAAATCGCTCCTGGCTTGGGGGACTGTATGGAATGCCGTGGGATTGAACCACGGTCCGTCCTAGGCTAGCGCCACCACTCTGGCCCCTTATCTGCCTCTATTATGTGAAACTTTGGAAATTAAATAATGTATTATGATCAACTGTGTCAACAATACTATAGCCTTCAATGTGAAAGGATGGAAATTGTCCAGTTGAGGAGCAACATGGACAGAGACTGTCCCCAGACTATTCTGAGTCCTCAGGCATGGAGGGGTACAGCAGTCCAGACCTGGAAAACCTTTTCTGGAAATTTCATCTTCGGTGCTGAGATCACCAAGGTCTCTGATTCAACTGAGGCCACCTGTGTCGCTGAGTGCGCCGAGGCCACCCAGACCGTTTGGTCTACCGAGGCCACCCAAGCCTCTGAGACCTCCGCTGAGGCCACCCATGCCTCTGGGTTCACCAACGCCACTCTGCCACTTGACCCACTGAGACCACTGATGCTGTTGTCCTTTCTGAGAATGTCAATGGTTATGGGTAGGCTGAGACTAGCCATGCTGCCTGCCCTGCGGCTCTTGATGCTCTGGATTTCACTGTGGCGGTTGCTTCCACTAGGATCACCCCTGACACTGCCTCTGCTGTTGCTTCTGCTTCTGCCTCTGCCGGTGCCTCTGATGATGCTTCCTCTGGTATTGCCACTGCCACCACCAATACCCCTGGATCCACGGAGACCTCTGAGACCACAGGGAGGTATGCAGAAACCCATAGGATCCTCTGAGGCTACCCAAGCTGCTGGGCCTGCTGAGGCCACCCCAGCCACTGAGTCCACTGGGGCCACCCGTGCCGCTGGGCCCACTGGATCCTCTGAGGCCACTCAAGCCGCCAGGTCCTCCGAGGCCACCCAAGCTGTTGGTTGTCCTTGCTGAGAATATCGATGGTTGTGGGCAGGTTGAGACTAGCCACGCTGTGGGCCTTGTGGCTGCTGATGTTCTGGACTTTGCTGTGGCGGTTACTGCCATTAGTATAATCCCCAACACTGCCTCTGCTGGTACCTCTGCTACCATCTTCACTGCCGCTTCCTCCAATACTGCCATTGCCATCAATGAAGCTGCCTTTGCTGCCGCTGCTGTACCTGGTGCTGCCACTGTCTTCGAAGTTCCCAACATGACTGCCATCTTTGCTCTTCTCACTGTCACACTGATGCTGGGGCCAACATCTGTGGAGGACAGGGAAGAATGGCAGGTTTTTGTTATGTGTGGGGCTCTTCAGTCGATCTTCCAGTTCCCTTTGAACAGGCCATTTTCTGGCAGCAAATATGCAGTCAGTGCCACTTGGCAATGAGGACAAGTGTAGCCATTCTGGTAAGGAGCTGCCAGCCAGACTGATAATGGGCCTGGCCACAGCTGTAGGTACTTTCACCTCAGGGCTGCAGCTGGACCCAGGGACAAGGATGGGTACTCAGAAGCGATGTGGGATGGACTGAAGGAGTCCAGAGTAATGAAAGTTGAGAGGGGCAAAGCGAGAGGGCCTGGGCAGTAGGGTACCTGCCATGGGCTGGTCTCACTGGGTTATGAGAGTACCAGGGTTTATGGATCTGGAAGGATTCTCAGGTGCTCCAAGGAGAAAGACACACAAGTACTCTTGGGGGTGCATATGGCCACAGTGGGCATGGAGTGGGGATGGGCTGGGGTGCAGAATGGTCACACATGGTTCTGTGGAGAGAGAAGGGGGAGGCCAGGGATCCAGAACACATGTCTGTGTGTGCGTGTGTGTGATTGTATGTCTATGCACAGTCTGGGTCTATGTCTGTATCTATCTATGTACATGTTCCTATGTCTCTTTAATCACTTGTGTCTGTGTGTGACTGTGTAAATAGGTGTGACTGTGTGTCTTCACATGAAGTTTGTGTGCCTGTATTTGTCTCCTGTGTGGTTGTGTGTATATACATCTGTTTCTCTCTACTACCTGCTCAGCACACAGGAGCTGACCTGATTGGTGTTGCTGGAGTCCAAGTCTCGGTTCCTGGTGAAACAGGGAAAGGAGGTGTCGACCATGTGTCAGGAGCAGAGGTGTCCAGGAAGGACAGGGCATGACCACCAAGCAGAGAGCTCACCAGCAAGAAGATCTGACGTGTCCTCCATGAGCCCCATGGACTGTGAGACTTTGAATGGGCTTTGTGCTCAGGAGGAAGACTGTGGGACTCTGAGTTCCAGGAAATGCCCAGGTGACAGATGGGCCCAGAAGGACTGTTGTTTCAGGGCCAGTGCTGGGCACTGCTGCCTATTGAGAGCCTCCTTCTGACTCCTCCATGTGGTCTGGTGGGAGGACGGAGGTCAGGGTGCACCCTGCTCTTCCCTCTGGAGCAGAGAACTGGGGAGCGAGTACTACCTGGCACAATCTTCCCGTTCCCTGAGGGTAGTATGACAGCAGAAGAATGAGCTGCATCATGTTTGTGGTTGACAGCCCCACGCTTCAGTAGATACTCCTGTTTCAGAAACTCCTGTTTCCGTTTCAGGCACAGAAACAATTTTGGCTTCTCCCCACTCGGTACAAGAAGACCTGAAGGTTCCTCTATGAGGAACCCTAGGAGGTCTATGAGGCTCTATGAGGTCATTCAGTGACATCATGAATGCCAGTGAAGGGTGGGGCATGCTGGTGAGGCCTGTCGGGTCACATATGCTCTTCCATAAGGGCTGACTGCCTTAATTATCTGGTCCCTTCTTCATTTCCTCTGGAACAACCCCCTATGGACCCCATTCAGGAGTTCTCCACTTCCAGGCTATGAAGTGTCTATCTGTTGTATGTACATAAAACTCAATCAGAACAATAACCTCATTGGATAGATTATTCTCAGTGACTAGTTCGCTCCATTGAGTTCCATGGTATTTTTTCTGTATCCCTCCATTCCCATTTGATCTGTGAATCTTCCAGGACTCCTTTTGTATGTGAGTTCCTTCTGCGTTTCAATATTCTACCTTGGGTTTTGGAATTCGGAGTACAATGTGTCTTGGAGTTTTTCTAGTTGGGTCTATTTTTGCTGGGACCCTTGAAAGTTCTTGGATATCGGTGCCAGTAATCCTCAGCGCTGGAAAATTATTACCAGTGTGTTGTTTTAATATATAAAATAAAAAATCAAGAGTTCTAAAAAAGTTAAAAAATGCTTTGCTATTCTAATAATTAAATTAATGGTAATTTTTCCTATATTGAAACTAGCCACCTACCCAACTACTTACAAGTTGGAACCTGCCGTTGTTGGAGAAATGGAGTGTGCATGTGCAAAACTGTGAAATAGAACTTTCTTGTTGCTGGCCTTTCCTCTTGGGAGTATTAGAATTCTGAAAAATTAAGTTTTCTTCTTTTCCTCCATATAGGAGTGATATCTTATTTTATTTAATACTATGCATATGAATAAAATCATTGATGTGAAAAAACATTGTTTTAATCAGTCAATGCTTATTCTCGTCTAAAGGATGAAATCATATTTTGGCCATTTGGGGAAGTGAGGGTATGGTGCTGCTTTTTACTTGCTGTTGCTTAAGTCTTCAGCAGGCTGTGTGATATCTGGAAAATTAAAGCCAGAATATGACTCTGATAGTCCCTCATAATTAATAATGAAATCCACCTTGCTGGATTTGGCAGACAAAATGCAATGCAAATCACCAGGCTAATTTTGAATGTTAAATAAACAATGAACACTTTCTAGTGTAAATTTGGCAATACTTAGACTAACCAGGAATTTGATATTTGTCAAAATTTCAAATGAATTGAATTTCCTTGATTTTTTATTTGCTGATTTTTTATACCCCCTTTTGTAAATCCTTAGAAAACTGATTTTATAAAGCTATTCTGGCCCAAGGTCAGATTGCACAAATTTGAAGAGAGACAAACTTGCTTGCATTGTAGTCTCTTGGTTACATCACTAAACAAAATTTTCTTTGGGTTTAGTTTTCCATGTGTATATCTGTCTGGGAGTCTTCAAGGTTTCTGAAAAATAGAGATCAAAATCTCTGTTGTCTAAAAATAACTTCTATTTTGGAACCTACCCTGAGCCAAAGAAGTATGTGAATTGGAAAAGAAAAGGGCAAAACGTAAAGGGTCATAATACAAATTTTGTATTCGTATGTATTTTTAAATTACTATTATTAGAACCCTCAAAAATTTCCAGAATAATTTAAAATTATTATTATTATTACTATTATTATTGCTTTTTGGGCTACACCTGGTGACAAACAGGGGTTACTTCTGACTATGTACTCAGAATTCTCTCCTGGCTTGGGGTACAATATGGGACGTCTGGGGATAGAACCGTGGTCTGTCTTAGGTTAGTGCATGCAAAGCAGATGCCCTACAACTTGTGCCACTGCTCCAGCCCCTAAAATTATTTTCTAATACATATCAATGTCTTTGTTGTTTTCTTACGCATAAGTTGGTATAAATTATGAAAGAAAAAACAATCACTTTAATAATAAATTTAAAATTTATAGAACTATTCTAAGTTCACCTTGCAGGTGAACTGAAGTTGATGGTACAATTGGCCTTGTCTCAAACTAAATAGCAATATTTTTCTATATGTGCAGCATAATTTTATTTCAGCTGACATTGTTACAGAAGGAGTTGAACAATGTCTATTTGATTTAAAAATGAAACCTATGCCATACAGAAAAATTGTCGGCGATTTTGCAACTCAGTAGTCAAAAGCATTTGAATTGAAAATTCGGAAATTTAAACTGGACAACTTGGTGAACCTCTAATTATGTGATCCAGATTTCTAAATCTAAGTAAATTTATCAAGATTTTATGGCTTATAGTGAGGAAATGTAACACAATGATAAAAAAAAACTAATTGAATACTAAAATTATTCTTCGTTCCCATATGGATGAGTTTTCTTTTTTCCTTTAAAAATTTTTTGTATTAATTTTTTCCTTTTATTTATTTATTTTTAAGTATATAAAATCTTTAAGAACCATAATTACAAGCATGATTATAGTTGGGTTTCAGTCATAAACAGAACACCCCCCTTCACCAGTTCAACATTCCCACCACCAATGTCTCCCCCTCCCTCCTTCCCAAACCCTGCCTGTATTCTAAACAGGCAATATACTTCTCTCACTCATTAAGATAGTCATGATAATTGTTAGTGTAGTTACTTCCCTAACTGCACTCACTACTCTTTGTGGTGAGCTTCATATTGTGAGCCAGTCCTTCTGGTTCTCATCCTATTGTCTCTGGGCATTATTACAATAATGTCCTTAATTTTTCTTAAAACCCATAGATGAGTCACACTATTCTGTGTCTATCTCTCTCCCACTAACTTATTTCACTCAGCACAATAGACTTTATGTCCATCCACATATAGAAAACTTTCATTACTTCATCTATCCTAACGACTTAATAATATTTCATTGTGTATATGTTCGACAGTTTCTTCAGTCATTCATCTGTTGAAGGGCATCTTATTTTTTTTCCAGAGTCTGGCTGTTCTTAAAAGTGCTGCAAAGAATATAGATGTGAGGAAGGGATTTTTGAATTGTATTTTTGTGTTCCTAGGTTATGTCTCTAGGAGTGGTATAGCTGGATCATATGGCAGCTCAATTTTCATATTCATATGAAGAATCTCCATATTGTTTTCCATAAAGATTGACTAGACGGCATTCCCACCAGCAGTGAATAAGAGTTCCTTTCTCTCCACATCCCCACCAGCACTGATTGTTCTTGTTCTTTTTGATGTGTGCCAGTTTCTGTCGTGTGAAATGGTACCTCATTGTATTTTTGATTTGCATCTCCTTGATGATTAGTGATGTGGAACATTTTTTCCTCTGTCTTTGGCCATTTGTATTTATTCTTTGAGAAAATGCCTGTTTATTTCTTCTCCCCATTTTTTAATGGGGTTAGATTTTTTTCTTGTTAAGTTCTGTCAGTGCTTATAAGAATAGCCCCTTTCCTGATGGATGAATAGTTTCTCGCATTCTATGGGTGGCTTTTGTTATACTAGGCACTATTTCCTTTGAGGTGCAGAAGCTTCTCAGATTAATATAATCCCATCTGTTTATCTATGCTCCCACTTGTTTGGAGAGTGCTGTAACAGAGTTTCTTTATCCAGGAAGATATATATTTTCTTTCTTATTTAAACTCTTATTTATTTATTTGTATTTATTTGATTTTGGGCCACATCCAGCAGCACTCAGGGGTTACTCTTGGCTCTACACTCAGAAATAGCTTCTGGCAGGCTTGGGGGGGGGACCATATGGAATGCCAGGGAATGAGCCCAGGTCTGTCCCAGGTTGGCTGTGTGCAAGGCAAATGCCCACCACTGTGCTATCACTTTGGCCTCCATCAGTCCATTTTTCTGATGTAAACAATATTCACTGTGGGATTCCATTCTCCAAGTTTAGTTAGCCCTACCTTGTGTATATGTAATGAGAAATAAAAAGGTGCTGTGGTAAGTACTGCTGAAAATGCAAATGTAGGCTTTATTCTGGAATCACTCAAACAATGGGCCCAACTAGTTAGAGATGGTAAGACCAGACTCAGTCAGGAGGCTGTAAATTCTGGTTACCATCATAGCAGGATATGCTATGGAAATTGTGGAGTGACTTCACTTTCTGCTCAGAAGATGGGTGATGTTTTTATGGGAGAGCAGTACTTTTCTTCCTGAAAAGAGTGAGACCTGGATGGCCTAAGAAGAGATACTTTAGCCCAAGTCCTAGCAGCAGGCTTTGGGAAAAATACAGGCCTGAATCACAAAGCAAACCATACATATGGATTTTGGATTTTGTGGCCACCCCAGCAGTGCTTAGAACTTACTCTTGGCTGTATGCTCAGGGATAATTCCTAGAAGGACTCGGAGGACCATATGTGTGCCAGAGATTGAAGACAGGTTCACCATGTGCAAGACAAGCACCTATCCACTGTACTATCTCTCCAGCCTAAAGCAAAACATTTTTTGAGTGCTCATGAAGTGGCAAGCTCTTGTGCTATTTCTGTGCGTGTCAGTGAATTTTCACAACCACTTTAGAATAGAGCATCAATCACACCTCTGCACAGAGTTTCCAGAAAAAATTATCATCAAATTAGCAAATTATGGTCAAATTATGGTCAAATTATCGTGACCAAAAGCTCCCAGCTAAAAGGTGGAGGGAGATGCTGGTATCTGAGCTCAAAGATTCTCACAGATTCCGAATGCTCTAAAGGACAAATGGGCTAAGTAGTAAAGCACTTGTGGGGATTTGGATTCAGCTTCCAGCACTGCAAATACGAAGGCATCCAAGAGTACACCCTACTTCTTCACATCCTTCTACTCTTTTTCACTTCTGAAGAGAAACTTGATTATTGGAAGAAGAGACTGTGTTTTCTGTTCCTTTATTTATCCCACCCCAGGCCTGTTAGGTCCGAATTGAAGTGAGGGTTTGGCTGGTGCAAAACTCAGATCAAGACTCAGATCACTGGGGTGGAGAATGTTCTTGCAAGTTGAAAGTTTATAGGCATGAAGGTAACGGGGAGGCAGCTTGCATGCTGAGGGGAGAATGTGGGGTTTAAGAGGAGCCAAAGCAACAGCAGGGAGAACCCAAAGATCCCTGAGCTCCGTCTGTACAGGGGGTGTGTGTGAAACAAGAAGGGCCCCTGTTGTTGTCTTGAGTGTTTCCCTTCTTAGTGGAGGAGCCAAGGAAATACATGGTTTCAGAGCTTCCCCATCTGTTCCCCAGCTTTTGTGACACCCTTGCAAATGCACAGGATGGCAACCCACATGCATTTCTGAGTGGAACAGGAAGAGCCATGGAGGCAATGACAAATACTTGAAAGCTCCTTCCCTGGCATCGGGATGCTTCTCTGTAAGAATATGAGATCCTGCTCAGTGCAACGTGGGGTTGGGGACATCCGTGAAAGGAACTTTCCATGGCAAAGAGAAGCACTCTTCACTGGCCCCACCATGCAAATGACTACATCAGGTGCAAGTCAACAGCTTAGGAGGGAGGGCAAAGGAAGTTTAAGCAACTTGAGCTTAGGACCACACATCTTGTCTACCAAATGCTAAGTGTTGAAGGAATGGTTTTGTTGAACTCCGTGTGTGACACATCACTGAGCATAGAGGAGACTGGGTGGGGGGGGTGGGGCACAAAGAAAAGACAGTATCACATTTCTAAGGAGGGAAGAAGCATTTGCAGACTGCTCATCTTGAGAGAATATGACAATGACAAATTTTTTTTAAAGAAGAAGATGATTCAAAATATATCTATCTTTGAACAGCAGGAGAGATCTGGTGCTGCCTTTCTTGAGAACTTCCTCCCCCTTCAACTCTCCCCCCCCCCGAAATCATCTAGTCATATTTTCTACTGCTAAAGAGCTGGGGGCTGCTTATCATCTTGGCTGATATATTTAGATTTTGTTCAGCACATGTTTGGTAAAAATGATACTTGCCAAATTAATTCAAGTTGGCTTGAATAAGAGCTTAGTCATATGGATCTTAAAGTGGATGAAACGGATTAATAATAAATGTCAGAGTTTTAAAATAAGGAACAAAGTGCAAGAAATGGGGGAGAAAAGACAGACTTTGGACTAGGTCTCACTCCATGCAGGGCTGTGTCTATTGGTGGCAGAGGTGGGAAAGCACCAGGTAGAAGAGGACTGGATACCATCGAGGTCTTGTGAGTTGTAACATGTGAACACATGTAGGAATTATCCAGGGCTTTAGGAATTTGAGCTTCCTTAATTCTGGGATGATGTCGGTTCCCTACCCCCTCTTCAACTGTCTAGTCCCAGGTGAGTGTCAATGACAGAATCTTGTCAAGAATTTTTTGTCCAGGTATCTTAGTAGATGTTGGTCTGGAAGGACCATAGAATGGCTATTACTCATGCTTCCCTTCCTGCTCCTCTTACTTGGACCATGAGAATTCATTCATCTCCGACATCTCTTGTTTGAAGCACAAGAGATGCACCATTTAACAAATTAATTTAACAAAGATACATTTATGACATCTAGGAAGAGACAGACAAAAGAGATAAGAGGTCTCAGAGGAGTGAGAGCACCATCACCAAAAGGAAGATGAAGGCTGCTTTTAGGGCATACACAGAATGACATGATCTACAGAAAAGCAGAACTTGCCTTAGCCAGGAGATGTTAATAAAGGGACAGGGAGGGTTTCTGAAGGAAAGCATTACAGGAAATGAGTTCTGATGAAAGTGGGACAGGATGCTCTATTCATTGAGTCATCAAATATCAATTTAACTTTGTTGTTGAAGAAACAGTTCCTTGTAATACATGGCTACACAACTTGATAGGCTGAGGGGCATCATTAAATATCAACACTTGTTATATTAAATTCACCAATGAATTTCAGATATATCCCTTGACATACAATTATCCCCTTTGTCTCCAATACCCTTTCCCTTTAGTAACCACTCATTGGTTTTATATTCCCAAAGCTTATATTTGTTTTATTTAGTGCATATTTATTTTCTTTATTGGCCACAGAGGAGTGAAATCATGTGATTATTTCTCTATCTCAGACTTATTTCACTAAGCATAATACCTGCAATATCCACATTGATGCAGACAGCAGGGTTTTACTTTTTCTTTTGGAAAAGGGTTACACCCAGTGATTATTATTTTTATTTTGGAAAAGGGTTACACCCAGTGATTATTAGGGATTATTCCTGGCACTACAATCAGGAATTAACTCTTGGTATTGCTTGGGAGATCATATGGTATTGAACTCTGGTTGGGCATGTACAAGTCCCAGCAAGTTTTCATCTTTAACACACAAACACACAATGACACTCCATTGTGTGTCTATGCCAATCTTTATTCATCATTATCAGTTATCTGTTAAATACTTAATTTACACCCTGGCATTTTACTGGTTGCTTGGAAAATATCAGTAAGAACAGAAGAAAAGGGATTGTGATGTGTCTTTCTTAATACACCTTGTTAATATTTTACTGAGGTTTGTATTTATATTCATCATGGATATTGACCTGTAGTTTTTAAATTAATTATTTTTGGTGTACTTTTTGTTATAATTTGTGTTGAATTGTCTTTGAATTTTTGGTATTCTCATTGAATTTTACCAACCCTGAAGCCTTTACTGGGTAAATTATATATATATATATATATAATACATAATATATATATACTTCAGGGTTGGTATATATATATCTTTTTTTGGTTCAATTCCTGGAAGATTATTGCAGTCCTTGGTGATTTCATGCTTTCTTAATTTTTCATTTTCTTTGAAGCATTGTATATCTGTCTTAACACATGAACTGGCAGTGGCAGTTTTCTTCTTTTCATTTATACTAACTTCTGTCAAAGAGAAACACTTTAATCATTCCTGCCAAGATTCTGAGGCTTTTTTATGTTATATGTAGCAGTACTCAGGACTTACTTCTGACTCTGCACTCAGGGATCACTCCTGGGGGTACCATGTGAGGTGCAGGAGATTGAACCTAAGTCAACTGTATATACAAGGCAACACCCTTGCCAGCCCTCAAGATTATGAGCTTTATACATATCTTGTGTGAATAAAAATATTTCATGTACCTTTCTCCCTGTTGAGTAGAATTCCTAATGGTGTATATTTTTCTTTCTACATTTGGCTGCTGATAGAGTATCTTTTTTTTTCTGAGATGGTGCTATATCTCAAGTTACTGACTTCTCCTGGTCTACTTTTAGCATGTATTTTCTAGAAGTTTACCAAAGCTCTTTTTTCCCGGCCAACTTTGGTAATATCCACATTGAGCTGTCCTCTTGTACATGAGTAATTGTCCAAATTGGTGTTCTGCAGGTGGTTCTGACTGCAGCTGAATGAAGATAGAATCAGTACACAAGACCAGCCACCGTGGAGAATTGTCTGCTATTGCTAGTGCTCAGGTGAGAGGGACTCCTTCTGAGCCTCTTGTGTGGTGCTGGTCCCATGCTGCCCAGTATTCGTGAATGAATGCCATGAACACTGCTTCTTGTTGTGGACAGGTTGTGAATTAGAGACATCTCATGTAACCATGATGTTGCTCTAATGCCTTTGTTTTTACTTTTGGTAGTGCAACATAGCAAATGTGAGGTGATGTCTTATTGAATTTACAATGTGAAATTGAGCATTTCAATTTCTCTACTGATTGGCAATGCTGAGCACCTTTTTATATGCTTGTTGAAAACCTGCATGTTTTCTCTGGAGATTATACACTGAAATCCCTTGCATGCCTAAAAACCACATTATTGTTATTATTAATTTTTGTTATTTGTGTGTTTAATTGTAGGCCTATATCATTAACTATCAGAAAAATATCACAATTGCTTTCTTTCATACTGAAAGTTATCTTTTCATTCTGTTTATTGTTTCCTTTGATAACTGGAAGTTAAACGTGATGTAAATCTGTTTGTCTTCAGTTTTGCTTTCATTTTATGTGTCACACTAGCTTTGTAGAAGCCCTAATGACAAGTTTTTTCCCCTTTTTTCTTTACTTAAACATCTTGATTACAAATAAGATTGTGGTTAGGTTTCAGTCATGTAAAAAACACTCCCCTTCACCAGTACAACATTCCCACCACCAATGTCCCAAATCTCCCTCCATCCCACCCCACCCCCAACCTGTACTCTATACAAGCTTTCCATTTCCCTCATTCATTCACATGCTTATGGTAGTTCTCAGTTTAGTTATCTCTATAACTGCAATCACCACTCTTTGTAGTGAGCTTCATGAAGTGAACTAGAAGTTCCAGCCCTCCTCTCATTGTCTCTGAGGATTGTTGCAAAGATGACTTTTATTTTTCTTAAAACACAAAGATGAGTGAGACTATTCTGCATCTCTCTCTCCCTCTGACTAATTTCAATCAGCATGATGGACTCCATGTACATCCATGTATAGGAAAATTTCATGACTTCATCTCTCCTGACGGCTGCATAATATTCCATTGTGTATATGTACCACAGTTTCTTTAGCCATTCATCTGTTGAAAGGGCATCTTGGTTGTTTCCAGAGCCTGGCTATTGTGAACAGTGCTGCAATAAATATAGGTGTAAGGAAGGGGTTTTTGTATTGTATTCTTGTGTTCCTAGGTTATATCCCTAGGAGTGAAATAGCTGGATCGAATAGGAGCTCAATTTCCAGTTTTTGGAGGATTCTCCATATCACTTTCTATAGAGGTTGGAATAAACGGCATTCCCACCAGCAGTGGATAAGAGTTCCTTTCTCTCCACATCCCCGCCAGCACCGATTGTTCTCATTCTTTGTGATGCGTGCCAATCTCTGTGGTGTGAGATGGTATCTCATCATTGTTTTGGTTTGCATCTCCCTGATGATCAGTGATGAGGAACATTCAGCCATAGAAATAGAACTTGGATAGAAGGTAATCAATACTCAGGACTGATCTTGTACCCCATCTTCTAAAAAGAATAACTTTGCAAGGTTCCGACAAGATGATATATTTCACTTTCCTTTGACTGATTATTCTGCTATTTTCATAAGACAAAAGAGAATTGCTAAAAACAAACAAAAAAAGCAAATTGCTTCAAATTTGGAGTTATAGTGTTTAGAGTTTTTCAAAATGGAAAATTATTGGAAAAATTTGAGAGCTATATTATCATCTCATTCTCTTCTAAGGTTCCTTTTGTCTTTAAGTGCTTGCACATGTGGTTTGTAAATATGACAAAGCTTTATATTTTGCTGATTGTTGTTGTTTATTTAAAGTTGCTAATTAAAGGACTGGAAAGAGTGAGAGAGGAGTATGGGAGGTAAGGCACTTGCCTTACACATAGCTGACCTTGATCTGTCCCATGCATTGTTAATAATTCTTCAATCACCACCTCAACAATGAACCCGAAATAATCCTTAAGCACTGCTCAGTATGGCCCACTTCATTTCCATTAAAAATGTTGATTTAGGGGCCCGGGAGATAGCATGGAGGTAAGGCGTTTGCCTTTCATGCAAAAGGTCATCGGTTCAAATCCTGGTGCCCCATATGGTCCCCCGTGCCTGCCAGGAGTGATTTCTGAGCATGGAGCCAGGAGTAACCCCTGAGCACTGCCGGGTGTGACCCCCCCCCAAAAAAAAGTAAAAAAAATGTTGATTTAGGGCTTAGTTTATATTTGACCCATTATTAAACCCTTCCCTATTTGTTTATCACTTCTTCAGTTTTACCATCAAATTAATTTTGGTAAAAATATATTTACTTTTTATTTATCTAAAGAAAATGCATCACATAATTAACATAGTTGACTATAATACATTTGTTTCTAGATAAGTAAAAGCAAAGTTATTGAAAAAATAGAAAAAATAAAACAAAAAAAGAAGAGAAAAAGTTTAAGAAAGGAAAAAGGAACAGTAGCAATTTTCACATTTGTGAAAATTATTGTATCTCCAATTAATTTATCAATGAAAGAAGATTTAGTAAGCTCTGTTGTTAGCTGTCAATTCTGCTAAATTGGTGTGCTCATATAGGGATGATAGCATCAAACAAATGAAGTCCAGAAATTCAAAGCATCATTATTGATACTTCGACTTTTATGGGCTTGTACAGACCTCATGGAACAAAGGAGATACAGGGTGGGGAAAAGGTACTTTCATTTGCTACACAGAACCTTGATGATATTAGCCTGAAGACCAGCGTGCATGAACTTTGTTCATATTGGTGTCCCTGAGGGAATCATAGAGGGGTAATGAGGCAGGGCCATTGGGAAAATGATGATTCTGGGCGATGGAGGCAGTAGGCATGATTTTGGCATGGCAGGGGCTTGACTCACCCTCTCCTCCTCAAATGGCCAGCTTTCTGCTGTGTGGGTTGGTGTACCCATGACCTTTCATGGCTTGGTTTACATCTTCTTCGATAAAAGAGTGAGTCTACGAAGCTGACCCAGTTCGAACAGGGTGACTCGCCCTCAAATTTTGACTGACCTCACCAAATTCTATTCCAGAGTTCAGATCATTTGCTTATATCACATTAAGTTAAATATGCAGCTGTTAAAATGACATTTGTCTCTCACCTAAAATGACTGCTGTGTGTGCCTTTAATGGTGGGCTTAGCAAACTCACCCTTTCTCAGTTTGCTCACTAACATCTCTGAGTTATGCAATAAATCTGCAAACTCTTTTTTTGTGGTTTTTGGGTCACACCCGGCAGTGCTCAGGGGTTACTCCTGGCTCCATGCTCAGAAATTGCTCCTAGCAGGCATGGGGACCATATAGGATGCCGGGATTCGAACGGATGACCTTGTGCATGAAAGACAAACGCCTTACCTCCATGCTATCTCTCCAGCCCCAAATCTGCAAACTCTTTAGCACAAAACTGACATCCAATACTGGAACATCATCCCTTACTTGTTATTGAGGTACCTTTTAAGCTCAGTGAGATGTTCAAGTTAGAAACTCAGGGGCCATTCTATTCCCCACCACCTCCTGCTTTCTCCACATCAGATAATGTCACTTCTGCCTTTTCAAGTGGTAATTCCTATTCTGAATTTACATCATACGGGTCCTCAGCAGTTGGGAGAACTTTCTTATTTTTTCCCACCATATGACCCACTGCAGTGCCCCCAGCTACTGGCATGAGCCAGACAATTGTTGGGTCAGAGCTGCAACTTGCTCTGACATGGGCACATTCTTGACTGGTTCCCAGTGTTATTTCAGCTTCCTTCCAACTGCTCCTATACATGGCAACCACTTACATGGCTCAATTCAGACAGCAAAATCCCCTCCTTGTACCCCAACCTAAGCCTCAGGATGCTTTTCCTATTCACCAGTTCCACAGTCTCTTTTGTGCCCACCTCTACCTTGTCCCAGGTCATTTCTCCATGCAGATTTCTCTCTCTGCAAACACTCTCTTTCATACATTATTTACCACTTCTGTCCCGTTTATCCTTTGAGAATTACTTCAGTTTTTACCTCATCAAGGAAATCTTTTTTTGACTTCCACAAGTAGCCCAAATTCAGCTTCTTGTTTTACATTTCCCTTCAACTATATTTTACCCCACATACCAAAATGACAATTGCACATGCATTTTATGTGCTCACTTGGTTCATCCTAGAATCTTTCACTAGGTTATAGAGTAAAATCTGTGTCTATTTTATTCTCATAGAATCAGTGCCTGTCATCACTCCTGGCACATCAATTGGTCTCCCTTAATAATTTCTGCATAAATGGATGAATTCATGATGGGCTGTGAAGTTAAAGCCTGAGAAAAAGACAGGCTGCAGGACTTGCCAAGAGGGAAAAATATTCAAAGAAAGACAAACAAGGGCTGGAGCAATAGTACAGTGGGTAGGGCACTTACCTTGCATGTGGTCAACCTGAGTCTGTTTCCCTCACCCCATATAGTCCCCTGAGCCTTTCAAGAGTGATCCCTGAGCTAGTGGGAGTTAACCCCTGAGCACTGCAGGCGTGGTTCCAAAAAAAAAAAAGAGAGAGACAAATGAATAAAGTTTTCCCAACTTCAAATTTTTCTGTGCAGGAAAGTGGTTGGAAAAGTTCATTCAGTAATGATGAAAATATTGATTACAATTGCATCAAAATTGAGTTTGGCAGATATTTTGGAGAAATGAGGAGAGAATGCAGAACTGAAAAGACAGCTATTGATCAAAAAGGGCACTATTGAAAAATAGGAGGAAGCTGAGAAGAAAAGTTGATAAATAGGCTAGAGGTCAAGTCTGGATAGAAGAGCTGAAATGCTGGGTTTATTTAATTGGAAAAAGCAATGTGGAGCAGCATTTAGCAATTATTTGAATATCTTACTGCACAGGCAAGCACAAGATAAAATGGAATGAAATTGCACCTAGAGAATTCTGCTTGATAAACAAGGGATTCTTTTCTTTAGTCATTCTTGTGAGTGACTAAATCATGGAATAGACTAATAGAAAAGGCTGATGAATCTTCTTTGGAGATACTTCAGAATAGAGGAGATGAACATTTATCTATACCCAAGTCAGGTGATAAACTAGACTAATGCTGGACTTCTTTGTGTTTGAAAATTGATTTTTTTTATGAAGAGATTTTCTCCACTTTTTTTTTTCTGCTCAAAGCCATTGAGAGAGGGTAGAGTTTATCCTCTACCTAGAACACTAAAGGATGTCCTCAACAATTTCTGTATCAGAAAAGAAATCGGTTTTTCCAATGCAAAGTCACTTCCCTTTCACTGCCAGTGGACCTCATCTCTTCTTTCCACACAAAGCTCTTTAGGGAAGTTCTGCATGGTTATAATGGGGTGAATGCAAAGGAAGCCATCCCAGACCCTTTTAGATTCTTCAAGGTGGTCAAATAGATTACTCAGAAGCTTGTTAATAATGGGTGAATTGTCTATATACATAGAAGAGGCCCAGAAAAATGAATTTATTTGTCCACATGGTGTCAGATGCTGTTTTACATAGTTAAGCTCAGACATATGACAGTAGAGAAGATAAAGGGAAGGGCAGTGTGCAGGTTACCAGGGAAAGCACAGCTAACACAGGCAGATTTCAGTCCATATTTCATAGAGAGTCTTTTTTCAAGGTGACTGCCCCTTGGCCTTCTGAGTCTCTACAATGAAATGCAGATTTAGAGGTTGGCAGATATTTGCTCTCTGACACTTGCTGCTGGCACCCAGATTCACCCACCTCTTCTCTCTGAAGTACTTTCCTGAAAATGTATTTTCACTCCTTATTCTATGAGTGCTTTTAACAGCATGCAGCACTTTGCTAAACTAGTTTTCTTGCGAAATATTTTCTTTATTTTTTCTTTTTTGTGTTTTCCTCCCATTGTTTAAAAATGCTTTTGTTTATTTGTCACTATTACAAGACAGAAAATTTGCCATTTTACAAAATCATTTCAAACATTCAATTCCATGCATTAATTACATTCCCAGTGTTAATCGAATGTCACCTCTCTTTGCAAACTTTTGTATCAAGATATGCTCTGTGAACAAGTTTTTATCTATTAGATAAGAACACATAAATTTTATATTGCAGTGGGGCCTTATACCCTGAACAAATGCCAAAGTGACTTGGCTTAGGCTTCAGAAGATTGGACATTGACTATTCACACCTGAACCTCAGATCCCATTTATGGAAACAGCACAATTTTCTACACTAGCACCAGGAATTGGACTTCTACCAGGGAAGGCCTACTGCTGCCCTGGCATCGACTTACTCCAGAGTGTGTTCATATGACACCCTGATGACTTGGTAACAGCAACAACCTGCTCTCAGGGTAGGGTTCTCTGCATTGCCACTTAATGGTGAAATGAAACCAGAAGTTCTGTGTCACTTTGACTTTGACAAAGGATCTATACAGAAACCAGGATCTATAATCACAGAAACCTGATAGCAACATGATTATGAAGAGCTTTAACTGGAACCACAGAGAAAGACAACTTAGTATGCCTGGATCCAATAGTTGGTCTTATGACAGGATACTTCATGGGTAAGGTCTCCCTGTTTTTAGGTTAAAGGTTTTTTCTTTCTATTTCCCCCATATTTTTCTGTGCCTATGAAAACAACAGCATTGGCCACACACATACCTTTTTATTGTACTTTTTATCTCTTATATTAAAAAATAAAAGAGCTTTCTAAATCTTCTGTTATTGTATTAATGACTTTATTGGAGATACAATAGTTTACATAAATATATTTGCTAAACTTTCTTTTTTCTTCTTTCCCATTTTATTTTTAGTTTTTCTTTCTAATTTTTTTTCTGTTTTTCAATAACTTTGCTTTCTCTTATCTTGAAACAAATGTACTATGATCAGCTATGTTAACTATGTTTTTTGGGCCACACCCGGTGATGCTCAGGGGTTACTCCTGGCTATTCACTCAGAAGTCGCTCCTGGCAGGCACGGGGGACCATATGGGAACCGGGGGATCAAACCACGGTCCATCCTAGGTTAGCGCAGGCAAGGCAGGCACCTTACCTCCAACGCCACCGCCCGATCCCCCAGTTATGTTAACTATGTGATGCATTTTTCTTTAAGTAAAAATGTTTCAAAAAAGTGATATGCTCTGTGCCCTTTGAATAGTAAATCCAATTCTCTTCTAAGATTTGGTAATTTCACACTTTTTAGTTTTCCTTCTCTCTGTGTTGGTTTTTCTGTTTTGTTCTCTCTGTCTTTTCTAGCTTATTTGTGTGGGTCCTTCCCATTACCCAACAACAAGGCTCTTTGAATAATCTCTTCTGCTCTTCTCATGCACATTTTCCTTGGGGGAGCCTCAATGCCCCACCCCATGGCTTCAGTGAGAATCCAAAGGTCAGTCTCTTTCTTGAACCTTTTGCTGGAATTATTTGCTTCTCTCTACTGTCCACAGTACTATAGCTCTTTACAATACTAGGAAGCTTTAAGTTTCCATCTTCATTTTTTTTGGCACAGTCTGGCTGACATCATAATGAGTAAATAGCTGAATACATTGTGATTGTCTGGAATGATGATCAGTCATTATACTGGATAGAGACACTCCTACAGCGGAGGAAGTGAATTGTATGGTGTATAATCACAGGGTTCACAATACTAGTCACTCCAGCACCTCAATACACACTGTGGAACTAGATGTCAGAAGAGATGACCTAGCTTTCTACACCTTGTCTGTATGGAGCAGGAATAGCTTCCCTAAAATCAATAATAATTAAATTACTATTTGCCACCCACACACCATAATTTTTTGGATAGTTTACATCTCTCATCATTTGTGAGTGATTTTGATTTGCCAGTTCTATGTATAATGATTGCTCGTATGCCTTGCCATAGGATTGTAAACTTTTGGAAGGCTAAGGAGAGAGTTTTATCCATGCTCCCGAAATCCAGGTTCTTTGAGATGTAATTGCTGACATTTATATCCTTTCTTTTATTTATTTTTTGAATATGTAGTAATTGCACTTCCCTCTTTTTGGAATGCTTTCGTCCTTTCCTCCCCCATTTTTATTCTTCCCATCTTAGCATGGGGAATGCTTCCTCCAGGAACCTGGTTAAGGAACTTTGCCAAACTTCTCTTATAGACACATCACTGCTCGTCTCTCCTTCATGGCTTCCTAGATTCCATTACCAGAAGGACTAAGAATCATGGTATCTACTTTTTTATTTTTTTTCTTTATTTAAACATCTTGATTACATATATGGTTGTGATTAGGTTTCAGTCGTGTAAGGAACACCCCCTTCACCAGTGCAACATTCCCACCACCAATGTCCCAAATCTCCCTCCCTCCCAACCCACCCCCACCTGTACTATACAGGCGTTCCAGTTCTCTCATTCATTCACATGATTAGGGTAGTTCTCTGTGTAGTTATTTCTATAACTGCACTCATCACTCTTTGTGGTGAGCTTCATGAAGTGAGCTGGAAGTTCCAGCCCTCCTCCCATTGTCTCTGAGGATTGGTGCAAAAATAACTTTTATTTTTCTCAAAACCCATAGATGAGTGAGACTATTCTGCGTCTCTCTCTCTCCCTCTGGCTTATTTCACTCAGCATGGTAGATTCCACGTACATCCACGTATAGGAAAACTTCATGACTTCATCTCTCCTGACGGCTGCATAATATTCCATTGTGTATATGTACCACAGTTTCTTTAGCCATTCATCTGTTGAAGGGCATCTTGGTTGTTTCCAGAGCCTGGCTATTGTGAATAGTGCTGCAATAAATATAGGTGTGAGGAAGGGGTTTTTGTACTGAATTCTTGTATTCTTAGGGTATATTCCTAGGAGTGGAATAGCTGGGTCGAATGGGAGCTCAATTTCTAGATTTTGGAGGATTCTCCATATCACTTTCCATAGAGGTTGGAATAAACGGCATTCCCACCAGCAGTGGATAAGAGTTCCTTTCTCTCCACATCCCTGCCAGCAATGATTGTTCTCATTCTTTGTTACTTTTTTTTATTTCTAACCCTGCTGCCTAGTAGGCCACCATGGCTCATTCTATTCAACAGCAATGCTGGTTAGTGAATAAAATTGTGGAGAAGTTAAGCATCTAATTGATGAATACTAGAGACTGGCTATATTCTGCTCTGGCCTTGGCCTTTTGGGAATGTCCTGACAAAAGTAATACCAGGATAATGAACCAGAATCATCAGAATATGACCTGAAACTTCACCATTAGCTCAACTGGTGTTTGTTCATTTAAGCAAAAGCTTTATTTAGTATTGTTTCAATGATGGCTTAGTCCTTCTGTTTTCAATATTTTTTAACTGTAAACAGTTTTTATTAACCAAAGGTTGTCACATAATTGAATATCTTTGTACATAACTATTCTTAATTTCCACACAAAAGCTGCTTAACTTCTCATCTGGTGATGTCAAGTACTAAAATCTTGAGTTTCACAGAATAGTAAAAATACCTCTTGATTTAAGTTGAAAATAGTACATTGGTACATGGCTCTTGAACTCAGTCATCAGGAATGTACATATGTCTTTTTATTCAAAAGTATAAAATAAATTATCTGGACTCGCAACTCGCTGCTCTCGGGATGGCGCCTGCTTGACGTCGGCACTCGCTCCTCCTCCCGCTCCTGCTCCTGCTGCTGCTGCCGCTGCTGTTCTTCGTGTTGCCTTTGGTGTCCTCCGGGATTCAAGAAAATAAAGTGAAGGATGGAGTCGGCTTCTACCCCTGTCCGGCTGGCCAATATATTGTCAATGGGTCTTGCGAGATGTGCCCGAAAGGAACCTACATGGACCAGTACAACAATCAGACAAAGTGCAAGCCCTGTGACCAGGAATGCAGCATAAAAGAGGA
>PVKC010010424.1:0-25738 GCA_004027635.1 Crocidura indochinensis | reverse complement strand
ATCACAGGCTGTGTTCTTTACACTGACTATATAGAAGGAGGAGGTACAGTAAATGCACCCCATATACACCTCAACCCAGACCCTTGACGGATTTGAATGGTGAATCTGGGGACAAAAAAAAAAAAAAGAACTTTAAGATAAATAAAACAGAATCCATGTACAATTACTGTGTCCATCAAGTCCCCAGGTTATAATATTATATATTATATACATATATTATATATAATATATATAATATATACATATAATATTTCTTAATAGCACACAAGGCAAATATAACTTATGTAACTCCTTAAATATTAGAGGCATAGTAGTTTTTACATTTCCATGTACATGCATATTAGTTTAAGTTAACCTCAACATTTATGTGGGTTTTTTTTTTTTTTTGGTTTTTGGGTCACACCTGGCAGTGCTCAGGGGCTACTCCTGACTCCATGCTCAGAAATAGCTCCTGGCAGGCACGGGGGACCATTTGGGGCACCGGGATTCGAACCGATGACCTTTTGCATGAAAGGCAAACGCCTTACCTCCATGCTATCTCCCGGGCCCCTACGTGGTGTTTTTTTTAAGGATTAGAGTCAAAGGAGCACAGTAAAAACTGTGTTAGAGTGGCAATTGTTGTTTGCATAGGCCCAACAAAATATGAGGGGAATGGAAAGGAATAACCTTGGCCTAAATACAAAGAGACCCAACCCCTGAAGTTTCCTGGCATAAGACCAACTCTAGACTCCAGGCAAGCTAGGCTTTGTCTGTAGTGCCAAAACACTTATTTTCCACACAGTCTCTTTTGTTGGTTTCATGTTTCTATATTAAAGATCCTGGAATCTGAATATCCTGCATTGAAGTCAGGATGTGGAGCATCCTCTCATTTCACCTCATAATTAAAGGGTAATGCAGGAAGCCCTGTCTTGTAAGCAGGTCCTTGTTGTTCAGTCTTCTCAGTGTTAAGGGAAGACTCTTTTGAGCAGTTCGATTAAGACAGATATTTTAAACTATTTTTTTTTATTTTGATCATAGTGGCTTACATACCTTTCACATTAGTATTTTAGGTACATATTAACATTAAATCAGGGGAATACCCACCACCTAGTTTGTCCTCCCCCCTTCCCCGTTTCCTTTCTGCACCCCATATCCACCACCATCACCCCCAGGCTGCTAGAGTAGGCAGTCTTCTCTTTGACTAGCTAATTATCAGTGATCATACATCTGTTTGGTCCTGGTGCCCTCCTTTGTTTCTCCCTCTATTTGAGAGGCTAAGCTAGATAAATCAAGTCATGTGGTTTTGTTTGAGGGAAAGAAAAGCAATAGAATGGGATAAAGATTAAGCAAAAAAATAAATAAATAAATAAAATAAAAATATTCTGAAAATGGCTAGAGTCCTAGTGGCTATCAGTCTCAGTTTGAGAGAGGACATGAAAAAGGTAATTGAAACACCATAGCAATACAAAAAGAAATGTCAAATTCAATATCCAGTGAACCCTACAGCAATAAAGAGAAGCACCACACAATAGTCTCGGTTCTGAATTCAGATCATGCTGGAGTGCCAAAAGAAAGAGAAAGATAAGATAAAATAATATAAAATAAAAAAGGAGATACCAACTTCAATATCTACTCCAAAATAAGGATGTCAAAAAAAAAACCAATCTATCAATCAATATATATTTATGTGGAAAAATGATTATTTTGTGCTTTTTTTCTTCCCCCTGGATAGTCACAGTAACTATTGGGAATATTATAAAGAGAATTCCCTTGGCCTAGGACTTACAGGGTTTCTCCATACCTAAAGTATACTGTCATGGGATTAACTATAGACTCCTTGCATGATCATTTACTCTACCCTCGGTGCTTATAAAAACATGCATTTCAGTTCTCTATATTACTATGAATTAAAAAATATTAGTGTTGTTGTTATTGTTGTTGTTGGTGATGTGTACGTCTTTGAGTGTATAAGTGAGAGGGAGAAAGAGAGAGTAAAAGAGAGAGGGGTCAAATAGGTAGACACAGACACAGAGATAGAGTATTTGGCCTATTTGGCTGATTAAGATACTGGAGTTACTGAAATTACACAAGATTATAATTTTATTTGTAGAACAAGTTGCTCTTTTCTAAATAAATCTGTGACTAGGATATTCTCATTTTTGATTTTGGAATCATTTTGAAGATAAAAACTGTGCCTCTGAGATTTGCTTTCTAAAAAAACAGCTGTTTTGGATTTTAAAATATTACTTGCTTTTAATTCCATCATTTCTTCAACCACTTCATATTTTATTCTAGGAGTAATGCAAAATTGAGACACATTCTTAGGTTGAACTTTGGTGACTATAGCAGAAAGTCAAAGAACTGATGACAATACCTTTTGACAATGGTGGGGGTGATGGCAGCAATGCTTCTGCCTGTCTCTGTATCTATGAGGTGCCTGTGCAGAGGGGATCATTAGCACTTGGGAAAGTTCTTCCAGCTTTTCACAGCAACACTGACCAACTGGAATATCAATAGGCAGGCACCTTGCCTCTAGCGCCACCTCGCCAGCTCCAAGAAAAACATTTTTTGCAGGATCAGAGAGAGAGCTCATGGGTTTGAGTATTCACTTTGCATTCACAAGATCTGTGTTTTGAGTGACCTCAACCCAGCATTGAGAGAAAATCTGCAAACATTACCAGGTGTTATCCCAATCAAATCAATATCAAGTTCTATTTTTCTTGTTTATATTTTTTCTTTTTCTTTTTTTTTGGGGGGGGAGGGGGGCATACCCGTTTGATGCTCAGGGGTTACTCCTGGCTAAACGCTCAGAAATTGTCCCTGGCTTGGGGGGACCATATGGGACACCGGGGGATAGAACCGCTGTCCTTCCTTGCCTAGTGCTGGCAAGGCAGACAACTTACCTCTAGCGCCACCTCACCAGCCCCTTTTGCTTATTTATATATTAAAGGAAGTTTTTAAGTTTAATATTTATAAGTATGCTTTCTAAGCTTTTAAAGTTGAGTAATTCATTCTAGTAACCTCCATTTTATGACTTGTGAAATTATTATGAATTGAATGTTTATGTTATTCTACACCCAAGTTTATATGTTCATTTCCTAACCCCCAAGTACGTATATTGTGTGGGGTTAGGTTTTCTTAAAAAGACTTTAAAATGCTTAAATAGTGTCCTAAGAGTGAGGCATTGATTCAATAATATTAGTGTCCTTATGAGAAAACAGGAGAGTTTTCTCTCTTACACTTATAAATAGGTGAGAAAGGGAAGTGATGAGGAACACAGACTAGGGCTTTAGTTATACTGGTGATGTGGGATAGTGGGTATATCTATATATCTAAATCACAGAATCAGCAACTTTGGATATATGAGATCTAAGCTGCAACTACTGGACTTTTGTAATGTGTCTATTAAGGTGGCAAGAGGGAAATGTGGGCTGGCAGGTGGTGGAAACACTGAAGGAGAGGAGTTGGCATTGGTATTGAGATGTGTGTTGAAATATTATATACCTAAAACTCAACTGACAATAACTTTGTAAATTACACTTCCTTTAATAAAAATTACCTTAAAAATAGGTCCTGTGTGGGGCTGGAAATATAGTATGAACTGGTATGCTTGGCATTCTCTAATGTCCTGTGAATTTATCAAGCATGATCTCTAGGTGCAGAGCCATGAGTAAGTCCTGAGAATAGCTGGGGTTAGCCCAAAAACAAAATAACTAAATAATAGGTCCTGTAGGCACACATGTGAGTTCCTCTTCTGGGTACATAGCAGCTTGGGAAAGGTAGGCAGTGAACTTGGGAGGGTAAATAGAAGAAATGGCCCAGGGCATTTATAACATATTTCACCTTCTCAATAGAGGAGTCCTGTATTGATTCCTTCAGGGTTGGTTCTTGGTGTATTTTAAAAACATAGACCACCTTTCTTATTTCTCAAACTTAATTGTAAGTATAATATCTGCCCAGGAGTTATTCATTTCTCCCTTAGAGCAGAAAGTCGCAAGGACTCAAAATTTAACAGAAGAATTAAGAACATGCTTAATGTCAGAAAAAAAAAAAAGACTTTCTCCATTACAGGGACTAGTCCTGGGAGTTCATCTGTGGCCACAGGTCCTTTAGCCATTGTGCTCTGGGCCATCTGCATATCTATACCTTGTCACTGGAAATAATGCCCATTTCTTTGGGCATATGTTTCTCCCCATTTTTAGTGAAATTTTTCCATTTGAGATAATTACATATTAACATGTAGTTGCAAGAGTAGTAGAGTGGTCCCATACATTCTTGAATCAGTTTCCTTAATGATAATGTGTCATAAGACTATAGCATTGTGGGGCCGGGCGGTGGCGCTGGAGGTAAGGTGCCTGCCTTGCCTGCGCTAACCTAGGACGGACCACGGTTCGATCCCCCGGTTCCCCATATGGTCCCCTGGGCCTGCCAGGAGCGACTTCTGAGCGAATAGCCAGGAGTAACCCCTGAGCGTCACCGGGTGTGGCCCAAAATCCAAAAAAACAAAACAAAAAAAAAACTATAGCATTCTTACCATCAGGGTATCAGCCTAGATACAACCCACTGATCTTATTGTTTCCTCCATTTTGCTATTTTCTCTTTATTTTTGAGGGCATGAGGAAGAACTTTCTATGGTATTTAAGGCTTATTCTTTACTCTGTCCTCAGGGATAGCTACTGGTGGGCTTCGGGAACCATATTGGGTATCAGCAATTGAACCCATGTTAGCTACTTTCAAAGCAAATACTGTACTATTTATCTAGGCTCCCTGAGATATCATATCCTATTGTCCTTTTAAAGCCACTATTGGTTTCTTTCCTAATCCCAATCCACTCCATCTCTCAATCTTCACTACTAGTCACCTCTATTATAACCTTTTACTAAATTTCAAGAATGCTATATTAATAGTAGCATATACTTGTAGCCAGTGTGATTTTTTTCAATTAGTGTAATGGTCTGTAAACATATTCAAGATGCAATATCTAGCAACATACTTGTCTTTTTTATAGGTGACTAGTACTCTACAATAGGGACTAACCGGAGTTTCACATTGAATTCATAAAAGTTATCTGTGTTGTTTCTAGTTATTTAATGAAAATTTAATGACAAAGCTATTACAAGTAGTCATGTAGCAGGTTTTGTATGAACTTGAATTTATATTTCTCTGGAATGAATGTTTAAAAGTATTGTAGTTGAGAGGAGTGATAATTTCATGTTTAGTTTTATGAGACAGACAAGCCATTTTCCGGAGTAGCCTCATTATTTATACTCTCACCAGCAAAGTATAAATGATGCTATTTCTTTTCATCTTTGTCAACATCTGGTCTTATAGCACTAAAAACTATCTCAACTTTCCCCACCCATTCTGATAGGTGTGTAATATCCATTTGTCTTTCCATAATGGTTAATGAAATTGAACATATTTCCATGTGCTTATTTACCATCTGGGCCTCCTCTTTAGGAAATGTCTATTTGTGTCTTTGGTCTATTTTTCTAAAGGAACATATCTTGTTGTATTTTTTGGAGAGTAATTTATATTTTGGAGATCCTAATCTAATGTCATAGCAGTTGTTTCCATTTTTTATATTATTTTTTAAGTTGTTTCCATTTATTTTTCCTAAGTTTATAACTGGTATTTGCATCCCTTCTACAGAGTTTTTCATGAACTCTTGATGAGGCCCAATTCATGATTCCTTTTATAGATTATGCTTTTGGTGCTACAACATCAGTGCTTAACCTGTCACTTGTTTTGGCGTATTGAGAATGAACTTCTATGGAACTTAATCATGCTCTTTGTTGACATATTGAATATGTTGCTTTTATTCAACAACAGCAGGAATTGTCACAGGAACCACATGGCCCACAAAGCCTAAAATATTTACTAAGTGACTTTTTAAGAACAACTTGGCCAACATCCAATTTAAGACCAAGCAATTATTTAACAATTATAAAAAACTATGTTCTAGACAACAACAGATTGAAACATACTTAGTCTGTAACTTTAATGAAAACAAATGTGGACTATATTTTATATCTAAAATCAGGTTACCTTGCAATTATTTATAGAGGGGAGGCTGATCTGTTGTATTTAGGGAATTTTTAAGAGACTTGCTTTCTCCAAATTTCTCCAAATAAACTGAGGTTTATTGGTTTGTTGTTTGGTTGGTTGGTTTTGGTTTTTGAGCCATATCTGGTAATGCTCAGGGCTTATTCCTGGGTCTGCTCTCATGAAACACTTCTGGAGAGCTAAGGAACCATATATGGTACTGGAGATTGAACCTAAATTGGCTATATTTAGCACTAGTGCCCTACTTCCTGTACTTTCAGGCCAGCTTATTTCTATTTTATTATTTTTAAAAACCAGTTAGCTGTGCAATTGTAATTATCATCTAAAAACTGTATTATCTATTAAGGAGTTTAGAAATTCAAGTCCTCTCTGAGTGTGGTTATTTCCCTAGTGAGAAAAAAAAATCTTAACAGATGGTTAGGAAGACTCCTGTTTGTGTGGTGGTTCTTGAAGTTAAGACATACACTAATGGTAGGATCAAATTAATTCCTTTCTTTCCTCCCCTTCTAGTTACTTCAAGCAGTGCTAAAGCATTTCTGGCTGCAGGGCTTAGGCTTATTAGAAATGCAAAATGAATATCTAATAGTGGGCTTTCTAATAGAGCTGTTCTTTGCAGTCCGAAAGTGGATTTATATCAGCACATTGATTAGTTGTTGGAGACACGCAGAGCTTGTATTTCTGATGAGACTGGAACTGACTATAGTTAATCGCGTTATCTCTGTTGTATTGTATACATCACCCCCCCACTGTTCAGTCGTGTGCACACATACTCTTTCTCTATGTATATAGGATGTATGTGTACATTTGAATTATATATTTCAAAGCAGATTTTTAGGCATCTTTGCCATTATATTTCTAATTTTTATTTCCTGGAAATTTTTCATACTATGTTTTACATAAAATATCTCATTGGTTCCATTTTATCACACCCACTTGCTTTTTGTCCTCAAACCATGGCCCACATTTTATGTGTCCAAAATTTTTGCTTTTTATCTACCTTAGATTATTTTTTCAGTTATGAAGTTTTTTTAATAGAAAAATGTCATCACAGCTTCTTCAAATATACTTCATGGCCCATTTTCTCTCTCTTGTCCCTCTAGGAATCCAATTACATTATGTAGGACTATTTGATATTGCTCACAGGTCACTGAAACTTGGATAAGTTTTTCAATCTTTTTTCCTTTCTTTTCTTCAAATTGAATAATTTCTATGAATTGAAACAGGTTTCAGGTTTATTGGTCCTTTCTTTTGCTATCTCAAATTTGCTGCTAAGCCTATCAAGTTAATTTTTCATTTCAGACACTGGAAATTTCTATCCTTAGGTTATCAAGTTTTCCTTTTAATTTTATTTATTTATTTATTTTGTGAGGGCATTTCCAGTAGCACTAGGAAATCTGAGGGCCACTCTAAGAAATACTTGGCCTGTTAATAGCAAGCCTTATGGCTAAGTGCTTGGGCCCACTCATGCTTTGGGCCTACCAGGTCTTTCACATGCCAGGCATATACTCCATTCCTTAAATTACCTCCTCAGTCCATCATTTTATCCTTTTTGAGTAGTTTCCATTTCTCTGTAGACAGCTATCTTTATTATCTAGCTTTTCTTTAAGTTTTTGAATATATTTAAAATGATAGCATCAAAATCCCTTCCCTGCTTATTTTGGCATCTGACATAGGAGCCTATAACGTATTGTCTGAATTTTCTTCATCACGTGTTGCATTTTTGTGTGTATGTTAGGTATTGTGGAATACTCATGACAGGAAATTGGATCCTATGCCTTTCTCTCATGAGAAAACATGGGAGAAATTCATGTTTTAAAGAGGGCTACGTTCTGTTATTGGGTGTTTCTATGAGTTAGAGACTCTTCTTGATGACATAGCATCTTGCTCTTAAGCTTGTTTAAGTAAATCTACATGATCTCTTATATTAGTGCAATATCTAACAAGCTTTCTACAAAAGACCAAGTAGCCACTCTTTTGCACTCTGAGGTTGAATTGCAGGTGCAATGGCATATTCATTTTCTTTCTAATTATTTAAAAATTATTTATTTATTAAAGATAATCTTAATTCTTTTTTAATTTGTTAAGAGTGTAACATTCATTTCTAGTTTGTAATTCAATCAAAATAGGGTTAGGGGCTCCTTTGGGTCTTTCTATTCCAGATCAGGTATAATATTCTATCTAAACACCCAAGAGATCAATGCCTGATTTTCCATTTTGAATATTACTTTATCAGTGAGTGTGCTCATTGGCCTCAACTTTCTTCTTAGGCTAAGCATTTTATTGCAGCTCAGTTGGATTCTTACCTAAGGACTCAGGAGAATTCAAGTCATATTTTGGGACACTTTCATTTTTATTATTATTATTATTATCTGTACATTTTATCTGGTTCAATATTCCTGAGATTCCAATTCTTCCTACATGATCAGTAGCACTATCATATTTGACTTGAAATTTGTGTCTGTGTGCCACAGCTAGGGAATTGACTACAGGTAGATTGAACAGGGAATTTTGAATTACCATCATCCTATGTTTCCAAAGCTTGCAAAGCAACCAGATATCTTTTTTTCTTTCTTTTTCAGTGAGGTCACAACCAGCAGTTTTTCGGAACTAGCTAGTGTGCTCAGGGGCCATTCCTGCTGATGCTCTGGAGATCATGCAAAATTAGCATTTATACATGTCATTTTGTTTTTATTTATGCTTAATTTATATTTGGTTTTTGTGTGTGTTTTCAAGAAGCAAACTCAGAGTCTACTACAAGTAAGATCTGTGATGTACCACTATATATATTAATAATTATTGAATTATTAAATGGAAGATTCTAGTTCAATCTCTAAGGCTGAAAGAGTATGTATAAAAAAGAAATATAAGTAAATTATTTTTCTGTTTCATATCCTTGATTATGATCATGTTTTTACAATGCAAAAAATAAAAACATACACTTTTGAACTTTGTGTTTAAGATGTCTTACCATCATTTGTCTATTTCTTTATCCCCCCCCCCCTTTGTTTGTTTTTGGCCACACTGTGATGTTCAAGGGTTACTTCTGACTCTTCATTCAGGAATTACTCCTGGAAGTGTTTGAGGGATCATATGAGATGCTTGGAACTGAAATTGGGTTTGCTGCATGCAAGGCAAATGCCCAACCCACTGTGCTATTAGTCTTTTTGTTTGTTTTTCATAATATATTATTATTAATATTTTATTTTTTGGGGGGGTGGGCCAAACCCGGCGGTGCTCAGGAGTTACTCCTGGCTGTCTGCTCAGAAATATCTTCTGGCAGGCAAGGGGGGCCATATGGGACACCGGGATTCGAACCAACCACCTTTGGTCCTGGATTGGCTGCTTGCAAGGCAAACGCCACTGTGCTATCTCTCTGGGCTATTAATATTTTATTTAAACACCTTGATTAAAGATATGATTGTACTTGGGGTTCAGTCATGTAGAGAACACCCCTCTTCACCAGTGAAACATTCCCACCACCAATGTGGTGGTGGGAATCTACCTCATCCCCTTCCCACCTCTACCTGTACTCTAGACAGGCTTTCCACTTTCCTCATTCATTCACATTGTTATGATAGTTCTCAGTGTAGTTATTTCTCTAACTGAACTCACCACTCTTTGTGGTGAACTTCATGTTGTAAGCTGGACCTTTCAGTCCTCCTCTCTTTGTCTCTGAGAATTATTGAAAATAATTATTTATATAATAATTAATATTAATATATAATAATATTAAAATAATATTTTTCTTAAAACCCAAGGATGAGTGAGACTATTCTGTGTCAGTCTCTCTCCCTCTGACTAATCTCACTCAGCTTAATAGATTCCATATACATTCATGTATAGGAAAATTTCATGACTTCATCTCTCCTGGCGGCTGTGTATATGTACCACCATTTCTTTAGCCATTCATCTGTTGAAGGGCATCTCAGTTGTTTCCAGAGTCTGGCTATTGTAAATAGCGTGGCAATGAATATAAATGAGAGGAAGAGATTTTTGTATTGTATTTTTGTGTTGCAAGGGTATATCCCTAGGAGTGGTATAGCTGGATCATATGGGAGCTTAATTTCCAGTTTTTTGAGGAATCTTCATATCACTTTCCAAACGGTTGAAGTAGATGGCATTCCCACCAGCAGTGGATAAGAGTTTCTTTCTCTTCACATCCCCACCAGCACTGCTTGTTCTCATTCTTTGTGATGTGCACCAATCTCTGTGGTGTGAGATGGTATCTCATAGTTGTTTTGATTTGCGTCTCCCTGATGATTAGTGAGGTGGAGCATTTTTTCATGTGCCTTTTGGCCATTTGTATTTCTTCTTTGGCAAAGTGTCTGTTCATTTCTTTTCCCCATTTTTTGATGGGGTCAGATTATTTCCTTGTAAAGTTCTGTCAGTGCCTTGTATATTTTGGAGATTAGTCCCTTATCTGATGGGTATTGGGTGAATAGTTTCTCCCACTCAGTGGGTGACTCTTGTATCCTGGGCACTATTTCCTTTGAGTTGCAGAAGCTTCTCAGCTTATTATATTCCCATTTGTTTATCTCTGCTTCCACTTGTTTGGAGAGTGCTGTTTCCTCCTTAAAGATGCCTTTAGTCTCAATGTCATGGAGTGTTTTACCTACATGTTGTTCTATATACCTTATGGTTTCAGGTCTTTAATCAATTTGACTTTTACCTTCATACATGATATTAGCTGGGGTCTGAATTCACTTTTTTGGAGGCTGCTAGCAGTTGTGCCAACAGCACAATTAAAGAGGCTTTCCTTGCTCCATTTAGGATTTCTTCTCCTTTACCAAAAATTAGGTGACAGTATGTCTGGGAAACATTCTCTGAGTACTCAAGCCTATTCTACTGGTCTAAGGGTCTCTCTTTTTTACAATACCATGCTGTTTTTATAACTAATGCTTTGTAATACAGTTTAAAGTTGGGGAAAGTAATGCCTCCCATATTTCTTTTCCCAAGGAGGAGTGCTTTAGCTATTTGAGGGTGTTTATTGTTCCAAATGAATTTCAGAAGTGTTTGATCCATTTCTTTGAAGAATATCATGGGTATCTTTAGAGGAATCACATTAAATCTGTACAATGCTTTAGGGAGTATTGCCATTTTTTTTTTTTGGTTTTTCTTGGGTCACACCCGGCAGTGCTCAGGGGTTACTCCTGGCTCCATGCTCAGAAATTGCTCCTGGCAGGCACGGGGGACCATATGGGGAACCGGGGGATCGAACCGTGGTTCGTCCTAGGTTAGCGCAGGCACCTTACCCCCAGCGCCACCGCCTGGCCCCCTGAGTATTGCCATTTTAATGATGTTAATTCTGCCAATCCATGAGCAGGGTATGTGTTTCCATTTCCTAGTTCCTCTCTTATTTATTGAAGCAGTGTTTTATAGTTTTATTTATAGGTCCTTCAGTCTTTAGTCAAGTTGACTCCAAGATATTTGAGTTTGTGTAGCACTAATGTGAATGGGGTTGTTTTCTTAATGTCCATTTCTTCCCTATCATTATTGGTTTATAAAAAGGCCATTGATTTTTCTGTGTTAATTTTGTAGCCTGCCACCTTTCTATATGAATCTATTGTTTCTAAAAGCCTTTTGGTAGTAGTCTTTAGGATTTTCTAAGTAGAGTATCATGTCATCTGCAAACACTGAGAGTTTGACTTCTTCCTTTCCTATCTGGATTCCCTTGATATCTTTTTCTTGCTTAATCACTATAGCAAGTATTTCCAATACCATGTTGAATAGCAGGGGTGAGAGAAGACAGCCCTGTCTTGTACCAGAATTTAGAGGAAAGGCTTTTAATTTCTTCCATTGAGGATGATATTTGTCATTGGCTTGTGGTATATGGCCTTAATTGTATTGAGAAATGTTCCTTTCATTCCCTCTCACTGAGAGTTTTTATCAAGAATGGGCGATGGACCTATCAAATGCTTTCTCTGGGTCTATTGATATGATCATGTGATTTTTATTTTTTATTGTTGATGTTGTGTATTATGTTAATAGATTTATGGATAGTAAACCATCCTTGCATTCCTGGGATGAAACCTACATGTTCGTAGTGAATGATCTTCGTGATGATGCATTGGATCCTATTTGCCAGGATTTTGTTGAGGATCTTTGCATATGTGTTCATCAGTTATATTGGTCTATAATTTCCCCTTTGGCAGAATCTCCCTCTGGTTTTGGTATCAAGGTGATTTTGGCTTCATAAAAGTTATTTGGAAGTGTACCGGTTTTTTAAATTTCATATAATAGCCTGGCCTAGATTGATAGTAGTTCCTCTTATGCAAGAGTTCCTCATATTAGTTCCTCTGATAAAAGTATGCATTAGTGAATCCATCTGGGCCTGGGCATTGTTGTTGGGCAGACATTTGATTACCATTTCAATTTCCTCAATGGTGAAGGGCTTTTTTTTTTTAATATGGTACATCTTCCTTATTCAACAGTGGGAGGTTATAGGAGTCCAAGAATTTATTCATTTCTTCCATATTCTTATATTTGGTGGCATAGAGTTTCTCAAAGTAGTCTCTGATGACCTTTTGAAGCTCTGCAATATCTGTAATGATCTCCCCCTTTTCATTTCTAATATGGGTTGTCAAGTTTCTCTCTCTCTCTCTCTCTCTCTCTCTCTGTGAGTTTTGCCAGTAGACTATCAATCTTGTTTATTTTTTCAAAGAACCAACTTCTGCTTTCTTTGATCTTTCCGATTATTTTTGGGTTTCCACTTCATTGATTTCTGTTCTAACCTTTGTTATTTTCTTCTGCTTCCCTATTTTTTAATTTCTTTTGGTGATCATTTTCTAATGTTATGATGTTTCTAATGTTTCTACGTCATTAGGTTATTCAGTTATGTTCCTTCTTCCTTCCTAATGTGTGCTGGCAAAGCTATAAATTTTCCTCTCAGTACTGCTTTTGCTGTGTCCCATAGATTTTGATAGTTTGTTACCTCATTGTCATTTGTTTCCAAGAAAGTTTTGATTTCCTCTTTGATTTCCTCTCGGACCCACTGATTTTTCAGTAGTAGGCTGTTTAATTTCCAATTGTCAAACTTTTTCTTCCGTGTCCCTTTGTAGTTCATATCTAATTTCAGAGCCCTGTGGTTAACGAAGGTAGCCTGCAAAATTTCTATCCTCTTGATTTTCTGGAGGTATGTTTTATGTGCCATCATGTGGTCTATCCTGGAGAATGACCCATGTACCTTGGAGAAGAATGTATATCCAGTTTTCTTGGGATGGAGTGTCATATATATAGTATATATATATATACTAGGCCTCTTTATTCTATTTTTCTTTTCAGGGCTAGTATATTTTTGTTGAGTTTCAGTCTGGTTGACCTATCAAGTGTCTCCCACAATTATTGTGTTATTGTTGGTATCCTCTTTCAAATTTGTCAATAATTGTATTAGATAATTTGCTGGCCTCCCATTGGGTGAGTATATGTTTAGTAGTGTGATTTCTTCCTGTTTCATATATCCCTTGATTAGTACCCAGTGTCCATCTTTGTCCCTTATAGCTTTTCTGAGTTAAAATTTGTGTCATCTGATATTAATATGGCCACCCCAATGGTTTTTTTTTTCACAATTCTCTGTAGAGTTTATTTCATGAGTTCATGAGTTAATTTCATGAGCTTACTTTTCATTGCAACTATTTATCCCTTTATTCTTACAATTGCAATAAAAATAAGATTTATTAATTAAGATCAGACTTACCAGTGCTCAAGGATTACTTCTGATTCTGTGCTAAATGTTCAGATTAGAGATAATCAAGAATTATCTATGATTCTATGAATTGAAACAGGGTCAGTAGCATGTAAAGAGTATTTGAAGGCCCATAATATAATTCTGGCCCTCTATTACCTTCAGGACTGTATTTCATTATTATATGACATTTTTAGAATTAAAATTTTTAATATTTAAGAACTGGAACACTAGGCCAGAAAGAAAGAACACTAAATAAGGTAGTATTTCTTTGCATGAAGTCAATCCAGGTTCAAGCCCTGTCACAGAGTATAGTGTTTCAAAAGCTTTAGGAGGAAGCCCTGAGCACAGTTGGGTATAGCCCTCAAGCACTAAATATTTTTTTTTAATTTTTATTTTGATCATAATGGCTTACATATCATTTACAGTAGTATTTTAGGTACATATTAACACTGAATTAGGGGAATACCCATCACCAAATTTGTCTTCCCCTCATCCCAGTTCTCTTTCTGCAATCCATATACCCCACCATCACCACCCCTTTACCCAGGCTGCTAGAGTAGGTGATTCCCTCTTTGTCTACCTTACTATTAGTGATCATATATCTGTTTGGTCCTGGTACTCTCCCTTGTTTCCCCCTCTATTTAAGAGGCGGAACTAGATAAATCAAGTTATGTGGTTTTGTTTGAAGGAAAGAAAAGCAATAGATTGGGATACAAAATAAGAAAAAAAAAGAAGTCAAATACGCTGAAAATGGGCAGAGTCCTTCTAGAGGCTTTCAACCTCAGTTTGAGAGAGGATGTGAAAAAGGTAATTGAAACACCACAAAAGAAAGAAATATCAAATTAAATATCCAGTGAGCACTACAGCAATAAAAATGAGCACCACACAATAGTCTTGGTTCTGAAATCAAATCATGCCGGAATGCAAAAAGAAAGAAAAAGAGAAGATAAAATAAAATAATATTGGAGACATCAACTTCAATCTCTACACCAAAATAAAGACGTCCAAAAAAATCAATCAATCGATAAATAAATATGTGGAAAAATGATTGTTTTGTGCTTTTTTTAATTTTCTTTTTCCCCCTGCATAGGCACAGTAATTATCAGACATATTATAGAGGGAATTCCCTTGGCCTAGGAGATACAGGGTTTCTCCAACCCTGAAGTATACTGTCATGGGATTAACTATAGACTCCTTGCATGATCATTTATTCTCCCCTCGGTGCTTTCGCGGTGTATGGAAGACTTCTGCTTCGTCTTGGATGGTAAAATCAGACCTCTGTATCTAGAGATCTTGGTGCCTATGCAGCTCAAGGAATGGAGCTTTTGATGAAGTCTTTCTTTGTGGTTCTAGCAATTCTGCTTCTTCAGTGTCGTTTTAATCCACCTTCTGTAGTTGGTGGTCTTGGTCATTATGTTGCTCCTAGGATGGAGTTGCACCCCAACTTTTTTAAGGGTGTTGTTTGCTTGGGTGATTTTCCTTCATCCTTTGATTTTGAGTCTATATTTGGTCAGACTAGTCAAGTGCTATCATTCTAGTACACTTGTATGCTTATTTCTTATGCTTCATCTTCTACTATAATTTGTTTATTTGTTTTTTGGAGGTTCATACCCAGTGGTACTCAGGGGTTACTCCTGGTTATGTGCTCAGAAATAACTTCTGGCTTGGGGGATCTTATGGGATGCCGAGGGATCGAACTAAGGTCCATTCTGGATCAGTCGCGTGCAAGGCAAACACCCTACCACTGTGCTATCACTCTTCCCCTTCTACTATAAATTTTTTTTGTTTTTGTTTTTGTTTTTTTGGGCCACACCCAGTGACGCTCAGGGGTTACTCCTGGCTATGCGCTCAGAAGTTGCCCCTGGCCTGGGGGAACATATGGGGCACCGGGGGATCGAACTGCAGTCCGTCCAAGGCTAGCGCAGTAAGGCAGGCACCTTACCTCCAGCGTCACCGCCCGGCCCCAAATTTTGAACTGCAGCACCAAACCTTTAACTAATGCTCAAACAAATAATTTATTTTTAATTTAAATTTTTATCTATGTTTTTATTCTGGGGCCATGTCTAGAAGTATTCAGAGATTACTTGTGGCTCTGCACATTATGGGAATCATATGAAGTATTGGGGATAGAACAGGGTTGTTTACAGGCAAGGCAAGTGCCTAATCTGCTGTACTGTATTTATAGTTCAGACATAATTTTATATATCTGCAAATCTTATTTTTCTCTGATAGTAATACTTATTCATTTTTTATAACTACTTCTTTTTCTATAGATCTAGCCTTTTGTCACAGCTTTTGAAATTAATGTTGAACTTATAAAATTATTATAATTACTTTAATTAAGTACTGTAAGTAACAAAGTTGTTTATGATTGATTTTTAGTCATAGAATGTACACCACCCTTTACTAGTTGCATATCTCCCACCAGTAATGTCCCCAGTTCCTCCCTGCCTACCTTTAGGGCAGGCATTTTATCTTTCTCTATCTTTTCCTTTTTGACACCATATTTTGCACTATTGTTAATGAAGGGGTACCATGAATATAACTTTATACCCTTTTAGCATCCAGTACTTGTCCAGAGTGATCAGTTCCAACTAGCATTTTCATACCACTATGACCCTAACAGTATTCATCACTCGTCATGGCAAGCTTCCTACTATGGACTGGTTCTCCTGGGTCTCATTTCTATTGTCTCTAGAAATTACTGCTATACTGTGTTTTATTTTTTTTATGTCACAAATAAATGAGATTATTTTATTTCTATACCTCTTCCTCGGACTTATGTCATTGAGCATAGTATTTCCACATTTATTTATGTAAAAACAAATTTTATGACTTCATTTTTTCTAACAGTGGCATAGTATTCCATTGTTTCGGAGTACCACGGTTTCTTAAGTCACTCATTTGTTCTCAGGTACTTGGGTTATTTTCAGATTTTGGCTATTTAGATAGCACTGCAATGAATATAGGCATGCAAAGGGCATTTTTGTATTGTGTTTTTGTGCTTAGGGCATATCTTTAGGAGTGGTATTGCTAGATTATATGGAAGCTCAATTTCTAGGGTATTTTTAGGAATATTCATATTAAGATAGGTTATTTATATGTATGGAACTCTGATACTATACCCACATGTAAAGCACAGAGTATAATGAGAACCATGTTCACCTGAATCATAAAAGGTATGTATAAAGAGTAAACAAATTTTTAGATTGAGCAATCAGCTATATGGCAAGGCAAAATCAAGATTTAGCATCGCCAAAATTCTTATTTCACTAGGGAACATATAATTGTCAAGTAGTATATATTTGACAGAATGAAATTGTTATATTTACTGATTTTTAAGATAGGGATAATAACATAGATATTTACAGGTCATGTACATTTTATTAACATAAAATTTAATTTATGTTTTATGTAATTTATTACATATACATTTTATTAACATAACATTTATGAATATAATTATAAATTTGTTTCTATAAGTATTTTAAACTTTTCCCTAGAAAATGTTTTGTCCCCAATGATATTTATATATAGAAATTGTGAGTATATACACACATACAGACATACACACACACACAAAGGAATACTCTGCAACTCTAAAAATGATAGTTATGTAGTTTGCTGCAATATGAATGAAACAGGATGATATCATGTTAATAGATGCATGATAGAAAGAGGAATACATATTATATGATCACATTCAACTATAGAATATAGAGAGAGAGACAAATGGGAATAGATAATTTTGAATGATGACAAATCGTTGGCACTGCATAGATGATCAACAAACAGTGAGAAGGATGGAGGAGAAAGAATATCACACCAGAAGTGACATAGAGACACTGATGGAGGGTCATGGACACACTGGTGTGCAGTGCATTCATTTTATACATTAATATCACAAATTAACACTATTGTAATAATGTAAGACATAATTATAAAATATATAAAAGGAAAAATGATTTAGACTAAAACTTTCTTTTTTTGGGGGGGGTCACACCTAGCAGCATTCAGGGGTTACTTCTGGCTCCACGCTCAGAAATCGTCCCAGTAGGCACAGGGGACCATATGGAATGCCGGGATTTGAACCAATGACCTTCTGCATGAAAGGCCTCACCTCATGCTATCTCTCTGGTCCCTAGACTAAAACTTTCAATGTGACTACATAGAGATAGGAATATCTTTGAATAAGATAAAGAACTATTTGCTATTAAATCTATTGAATAGCCTACAAGCCATATGTGGACATTGCTCTGAGTACATAGGATTACAATATCTGTTTGAATCATTTACTTTACTGCATAGCTATATGACATCAGCTACTTATCTGTGAGATATCTTAATTTGGAATTCAAAGAAACCTGAGCAGAGATTTTCAGATGTCAACCCTGGGAGTGCCTCTCTTCATAGCACCTTGGTTAAATGGTGGCTAAGCTATGAATAGAGCACAGAAAAGGCAAAAACGGTCAGCACTTTATTAAGGTGGCTTGGTTCATTAAGAGCACTTCACTAATCTGAGAGGGTTTCATTATACTCAACAAATCCAATTTCCCTGTTAAGCATCCTTATTGACCCTTTGGAATTCTACAACTCTTGTCTAATTCCTCTTCTGTTTGATTGTCTAATTATTTAAATACACCTTTTAAAAGACCCTATGTCTTACAAATTCCAGCAAAACACAAACTTCCCCTCATGTTTCTAGATATTTCTCTAACCAAACTGATTTGTGCATTAGCAATAGGTATTTGAAATATAAATATGATGGTCCTAAGTACTATAGCTGAGACAGGATATTAGGGTCAAAGGCGTAGATGGTAACATTGTTATAGTCTCTGTAAGGGAAGCTCAAGTTTAAATTTATTCATGTTCCTCATTATGTGATTATCTTACAGGAAATTTATCATCAACTTTACTTCCTTTGCTCTTTTACCCACATTTCTCTTAGCCATGTTTTCCCATCCTGTTTTTTCATGATGACTTAAGAATTTGGCTCAGTAATGTATATTTATACAATTTTATTTTCTCACATTAGATTTGACCTATTTTTCTAATCTATTTAAGTATTTTTGTCAAGTTGGATTCATTTGCTCATTCATTCATTCAACGTATTTACAAAACACCTTCAACTTTACCAAGTATTAAAAATGCAATGGTGAAGATACAGTTAAATCTAGTTATTCACCAAACACACTATCATGTCAAGCTTTATATCATCTGTGAACATGATCAACATATATTCATGTGAAAATGACCAAATGAGATTATATCATCCTAGGTATACAAGGTTATTCAATTTGAATATCTCCTAATCTAATTTACCATATTGGTTATTTTAAAAAAAATTAAATGTAAAAATGCAATTGGATAAAGTAACCCACATTTTCTTTTGTGTTGAGATAAAAATAAGTTGGTGAACCTGGAAAATATATTTTTAGCATTGTAAAGATTATCTTTTGATGAAATGATAGCAATTATTATAATTAATAGAAATAGCAAGTAGCCATTTTTTGCTACCATCAGATATTTTTCCATCATAAATTTGGAAGCTTTAAATAGAATGAAAAATAAAATAGTATAAAGAAATCAAAGAAATGAGGATTAAAAAAAACAATTTTTATTTTGGTTCATATTTGGCAGTGCTTAGGGTTACTCCCAGGTCTGATCTCAAAAGATGGTTTGAACTTAAGCCTTTATATATGACTATATTATATTAAAATATCCATTAGATATTATTATATTATATTATATTATATGATTACATTATATACATACATACACATATATAGCACATTCTGTAATATGTCATAAGGTAGGATGGTTCATAACATCCATATATGTATACAAGCAAATGACAAATATACCTCAAACTAAGCTGTTGTGATTATAATGTGGTCAATATTTATATGGTTATTCTTCAAGATATGTATATATGAGACAAATAGATGATCAAATTTTAATGTATGAAGAAATAAAGAATATGCTTTAGTAAAGGAAAACAAATCACTCCTGGCACGGCATGGAAACCATATGGGATGCCAGGGATCAAACCCGGTTAGCTGTTTGCAAGGCAAGTACCCTACCCTATCATTCCAATCCCTAAAGAAGCAGTTTTTAAAAATAATTGGAAAGCTTTAAAATAACCCACTTATAAATATTATACTTAATAAGAGATATTAGTGATGCTTCTATACATAAGAATCAATATATAAGATAAAAGTTAATGTATATCAAAACAATTATAAACCATAAGATGAAATACATGTTTAATAGGAAAGATACATGTTTAATAATACATGTTTAATAGGAAAACTTAGGAATGTAATGTATGAAATTAGAAAAAATTATAATACTTTACTGAAGGTCATAAGATAATTTGAGAGATGTTTATTTATTGTGTTCTTGAATAATAAGATACGTGGCTTAAAGATGTCAGTTCCCAAAATTCTAAGCTATATAGAAGCATAGCATCAGAAACATAAACTTAGGGTTCAGGAGAGCCAAGAACAGCAACATACTGTCAGGAAACCAGCTGGAGGGAGCACTGATAAGATTCTGTGCTGGAGTGAGAATGCAAGTCAAATTGGCAGTATATAAGAGATAGGTTTGGTCTGAGATAAAATTCTAGTTCCAGTAGAAAATAGGAGAAAATAAAAACAATCTCCATTTCAGTGACTGATGAAAAAATGATGAAATGAAAAACAAAGGTTGCGATGCTTGGAGATAGCACAGCAGTTGAGTGTTTGCCTTGCACACAGCTGACCCAGAAACAGGCGGTCGTTCAAATCCTGGCACTCCATATGGTCCCCTGAGCAGGCAGGAGCGATTTCTGAGTGTAGAGCCAGGAGTAACCCCTGAGTCCTGCCGGGTGTGACTCAGAAACTAAAACAACAACAACCAAAGGCTGTTACTGTGTGGCCCCATTGTATGCAGCAAGGATACTGATACTTTTATCAGAAGTTAGGTGAGTTGTGGAGAGTTTAGAGAACTATTTATAGGAGTGTGAGCAAAGTAAGGGACAGCTCTTAATGATGAAGTAGCAGTAGATTGAAACATTGCAGCACTGTAAATTTCTAGACTAAAGAGACAAGGGGATTGAGCTGCTACTAGACATTGTCATTGGAAATTAAAGAGAAAGGAGGGGAGAGAGAAAGGCACACACACAGAGAGAGAGAGAGAGAGAGAGTGAGAGAGAGAGAGAAAGGAAACATGTTTTAGCTTCATTCTGTATTCCTTCCTATCACTGCACCCATCACAGAGTGAAGTAGATTTGTTTCCGTAAGTTATCTTCATTTGGATCTCAGCTCTATTATTAAGCAAATATTTTTGAGTGTCTCCTGTATGTGAGACACTATGCCAGCAAAGTGAGAATAGAGAAATAAATTGGAATGTGACTGCCCTCCAGACCTTCCAGCATGATGAGAGGAAAAAAGGAGGTCCCGAAGAGGAGCTATGATACCAAGAAGGATCTCTCACTTCGTTGTCACATCTGCCCTTTCTAATCTTTCTAGCATCAATATGGCTGATTATTCAAGGGGCTAATCTGATTCCATATTACAGGGAAGAAGAGGGTAGAGTTGTGCAAGAAACCCTTTCTCCAACCTTCTCACATTCTCATTGAGGAAGGCCTTCTTCCTACTGTTTCAGTACTGAGTCACTCGGTGGAGAGGGAGAAATATGCCATTAACATACCTAAGAACTGTGCAGATAAGACAAGGTGTGATTGTAGTAATTCTCTGCACGTTAGCTTGAGGATATATGACTTATGGCTTTTAGCTCTTAGAATACCAGATTCCTAAAGTGATTTCAGCTACAGGCTTTGATTTTTCTTTCAATCTACTTCTGCCCTTCAGGTGGAAACATGTAGAGGGGCCAAATAAATTTAGGGGTTTGGGTATGGGGTAAGAGAACTTGTAGGTGAGTTTTGAGTACCTTAACCTTTCTTTTTTTAAGTATTATTTATTTATTTATTTATTTTAATTATGAGAACAAACATGCAAAGAAAGAGGACAGGGTAAAGTTACAGTGGAATGACAAACACCCATAAACAGAATTCTCAGTGGTCCCATCGATGATATCCCAGCCTTGAACTTTCAGCCAAAGAACATTAAGAAAAACAAAACAGAACCCATGTACAATTACTTTGTTCCTCAAATCCCCAGATTGTAGTACATACTATTTCTTAGCAGCACACAATATAATCTAAAGACATAAGACTTACGTAACTCCTTAAACATTGAAGGCAAAGTACATTTTTATATTTCCATGCACATGCATATTAGTTTAAGTTAACCTCAAAAGTTTCAGTGGGTTGTTTTTCTTAAGGATTAGAGTCAAGGGAGCATAGTAAAAACCGGTGTTAGAGTGGCATTTATTTGCATAGGCCCACCAAAATATGAGGGACATGGGAAAAAAAACCTTGGCCTAAATACAAGGAAACCCTACCCCTGAAGTTTCCTGGCATAAGACCAACTCTAGGCTCCAGGCAAACTAGTTTGCCCAATCCAAGTCATCGTCTGTAGTGGCAATACACCTCCATTCCTCACATAGTCTCTGGTGTTGGTATCATGCTTCTGTATTAAAGATCCTGGAATCTGCATATCCCATATTGCAGTCAGGATGGTGCAGAGCATCTTCTCATTTCACCTCACACTTAAGGGGCCATAGAGAGAACCATGTCCTGTAGAGCAGGCCATTGTTGTTGTCAAGTCTTCTCAGTGTTAACGAAGTCTCTTTTCAGGAGGTCGATGTTAGAGCTTTGGTAGTGTCTTCCCTGGTAGAGGATTGCTTCCAGATATTGCTATAAAAAACCTTGGATGTTTCATAGATAGCTTGCCTGGTTCCAGCATGAATGGAGGATGCCCATTCTTCTGAGGTCTGTGCCAGGTCGTTATATCAATGTTCAGGGTGTAAGGTCCCATTGCACTGAAATTTGTGTGTTCCTATCTCTATTAGATAAGAACTTACCTGTATGTATAGTATTTTCCCATTTTAATGTGTCTATGCAAACAAGGATCATTGCCACGTAGTGTTATCGGCGCATCTGGAGGCCATAGGAACAAGACCAACAATCCCCATGACATAGTTCAATCATAAGCATTAAACTGAGGGACACTTCCACCAACATTCCTTATTGAACAGCTCACAAAGAAAAGACAAGATAAAAAGTGGATAGAAATGTCACGGTAGAAGAATATATAGAGTTATAGCTGTTAAAGAAAATACACATAAAATATTCAAATGACATATGTGTTCATTTTATGTCCTTTGAAATAGTTTTGGGATTGTTAGATCCACTGTACAACTTTGGTCTGTGATTAGAGCTGTGTGGTACTGAAGTTAAGAAGGGTAAATGTGGGGTACTGATGGTTGGGACATATAGACTGGTATGAAATTACCAGTGACTGCCTGAGTATAGCTGAGCAGCTATCTGCCACCCCCAGTTAAGCTCCTACAAGTGTAAAAAGGCCTCTGGCACATATGGGGGTCTGCCAAAACCCATGCTGGCCGAGACTCCCGCTCCCAGGAAGGAAGGAGCTGGCTTGGAAGTGGGGAAAACCCAGAGTGCCCCATAAGCTCCTCCCAGGAGCCCACCTGGAGCTCCGGAAGAAAGAGGGAGAGGGGTACAGGGTGACCCTGGTCACCCCAACCCTAGGCCGGGCTAAGAGGCCTCTGGCACATACGGAGGTCTGCCAAAGGCGAGGCCTGTGCTGGCTGCGAATCCTGCTCCCAGGAAGGAGGGCCCTCCCAGGCCTGAAGGACAGGAGATCAAACCCCACCCCCGAAGCCTCTCTCTGGAGCCTGCTTGGAAGTGGGGAAAACCCAGGGTGCCCCATAAGCTCCTCCCAGGAACCCACCTGGAGCTCCAGAAGAAAGAGGAAGAGGGGTGAAGGGTGACCCAGGTCACCCCAACCCTAGGCCGGAGTAAGAGTCCTCTGGCACATATGGAGGTCTGCCAAAGGCCAAGGTCCATGCTGTCAACCTTAACCTTTCTTATGGGAAGGAAAGAAATAGTAGCACTGTGTTGATAAGGGTGCACAGATTGTTTGGATCAAAATTTAATGACAGCCATCAAGGCATTAGATACTTCTCTTTTCTCTAGAATTCTCCTGCCCAGCTCAAGCTGGATAAGGGCTCATTACAACCTGACTGAAAGGTACAGTTGAACTCTTGCAAATGGCTGATCTTACCATAAATCTAAGGGTTAAAACTGTTTATTGTGAGGCCCTCAAATCCCAACCTACTCTAGTGTCCTCAAAAGAGCCTTAAAATCTTTGGAAGATCGGGAGTAAGCCAGGAGCACCACTGGGGTTGGAAAGAGAGGCCTTCACACTGAACCTCACCTAGGTTGAATGAAAATAACTGAAGGGGATCCGTGGCTTCCAGTTCACTGCTTGGGATGCTGTCAAAACAAAACAACACAAAATATAACAAAAGAAAAATAAAAAAAAGCATTGGGACAGAAAAACAAAAAAGGAACTCCATGGTTAAATTTGGGGCCCGCGGGCATTTGCGTCCCTCTGTACAACAATTTGTGGCCCTGCCCTAGAGGAATTTCTTTTATTTTGTTTTGTTTTAGTTCTTTGGGTCACACCCCCAATGTTCAAGGCTTACTACTGACTTTGCACTCAAAGATCACCCCGACTTTGCCTCCTGCGGCCCCCAGGTAAATTGAATTTGAGACCCCTGGTTTAAACTATTCAGGAAACACTGTTGGGAAGGTACATTTGTTTAGTGAAGGCTTTTATAAGCCTTCTACTTCTCAAGAAACAAGGAAAAAAAATATCTACTTTTATTTCAGACTTGACATTTCTTGGCATAAAGACCTGATATCACCACCTCTTAGAGAAAATCAGAATATTCTGGGTTGCTAAACTAACAACAGACATCTGATAAGGGTTGGACACTGTTGACTCTCCAAGATCTTTCATGAACATGAAGGATGACAGAAAAAGATGCACAAAGCTCCTTCAGGTCTTGCCCCTCCTTAGACCCTGAAAAGCCTCACACAGCAATGACTCTTCAATGAACATCCCTTAAGAAAGGGTCCTGGGGTAGGGGGATGGGGCTACAGAGAAAGAACCTCCAGCTGTCTGGTAGCAAACCCACGACTCTGGCTTCTGGGGGCACATGTGGGTATTTGCATCTGTTTTTCCATTCAGGCCTGACTAGGAAGTCCCCTCTGGGCCCTGCCGATAATGGGTTATATGACCCTAGGGCACTTACTTAACCTCTAGGTCTTGTTTCCTCAGCTGTAAAATGAGGGGGTCGCCCCCTATGCTCCCACTGGACTTTCCTGTTCTGCCACTGTGTGAATTTCACAAACACAGTATTGCCTGTTCTCTTCCCTGTTCTTTGCAATGAGAGAAAGAGGAAGGGGAACCTGGGAAAAATGGGGTGACCTACAGCAGCATAGGGGGTAGGAAGCACTTATGAAGTTGTACCTTGCTTCATATCAAAACCAAATATCTGCATTGTGTCAAATATCTGCAAGAAGTACACACAAACAACATAGATCCCAAGGAGAAGTCGGAGTCTAATGTGGAACAGGGGCTACTAGAAAAAGTAAGTTCTGGCTTGAATTTTGGCTCCAGCTGCTTCATCTCACTTGATCTGTTCCTTTATCCTGAGAGAAACATGAGAAGCAAAGCTGTGAAAGCAGACAAGCTGGGCATGGCCCAGCTCTGCAGTCATTCACCTAGACTTGAAGGAAGTAACTAAGTTCTTTGCCTGGTACCATAGCTTCCCAGGGTTCCTATTAATCACAGATGTAAAGTCCAGTACCCACTCAACAGAGCGTCCAATCAAGGTGAGAATTTGCTAGCCTCATGGCCTTTTGCATCCTCAGTAAACATCAGTGGTCCTTCAACCTTGAACTCAATGTCTATTTGTCTAGCTTCACTTGAGTGTTAGACTTCATGCCCAGGTTGCTTTTTTGCCTTTTCTCTTTTTCTTCCTTCCTTCCTTCCTTCCTTCCTTCCTTCCTTCCTTCCTTCCTTCCTTCCTTCC
>PVKC010010423.1:0-25760 GCA_004027635.1 Crocidura indochinensis | reverse complement strand
CATGTTTGGTCTTGGTTACCGCCCTTTCCCCCGCTGATTGGGAAGGGGGACTAGTCAGTATAAGTTATGTGGATTTGTTTGAGAAAGAAGAAAAAAAAAGAAAAAAAATAGAAGATAAAGAAAAAAAACGGATAAATAAAAATAAGTAAATAAAAAAGAGAGGGGGATCATATACTCCGAGAATGGGTGTAGTCCTTCCAGAGGCTTTCATTATTGGTTTGAGGGGGGGGGGATGAAGGTGGCATAGAATAACCATACATAAAGAATCGTCGGATGAAATATCCAGTGAGCATTCCAGTAAAAAAAAAACGGAAAAAAAAACAAAACAAAACATTTTTGTTTCTTCACTTCATAACAAGATATATGCAGCGTGCATAGGAATTTGTTCATAGTTTTTGTTTTTACCATCATCTGGCCTCCAATGAACTGATGGACAGTGAACTGGCCCCCTGTTTAAAAAGTTTGAGGACCCCTGAGGGGTAACACAAAACCCTGCCACTCCAGCATTCCTTTTTCTGGTTTTGTTTTGTTTTTTTGTCTGTTTTTGATATTTTTTTCCTTCTCTTTTTTCTTCCACTTTTTTTTAAACACTTTTGGATATTAAATATTTTGGATATTGATTTTTTCATTTCTCTTCTTTTTTTTTTTAGCTAGTACTTGATACCAAATTTGTTCTTCTCTTTTTCTTACCCTTTTTATCTCCAACAAAATAGCATAACTTGAATCATTCAGCCTCATAAATTGAGCGGGGGAAAGTAAATAAAAAATGACCAGACTGGAACACCAACCAGAATAGATATCCGACCTACAACAAGCTGTAAAATGGAGACCAGTTACACTTGTATTCTGGCTGTGGTGGGTAAAGGAGGGAGATATGGGAGACATGCTAGGAACAGGAGTCGAGGGAGGACAACATTGGTGGTGGGAATGCCCTTCATTCATTGACACTATGTACCGTAAATAATTCTGTGTAATGAACTTCAGTCACAATAAAACTTAAAAAATAATGTATTTTTATTCTGTGGGACCATAGAAGTGATATGATCAAGTAATATACATATCATTATAAAAGATAAGGCATAGAATTCAGTTGATAATGCTTTGGTATAGCTATAATTTTATTGGTCTACATTACAAAATGTCTACAGATGATTCAGACAAATGAAGTAAATATCAACTAAAGACTATGAAATGCATGGTCTACAACTTCTACCTAGGAAAAAATGGTTATTTGTTATTGGAGAAATATGTAATAACAGGAAAGTGTTAAATGTTATAAATAAAAGCAATATTTTCCTCATAAGTGGCCAATAGCTAAAGTTCAGAACCTCACTAGTTAAGTGTAAGCTCCTGTCTTTTGTTCAATAAAACAAGATTCCTAAAGAAATATAATATGCGGGGCCGGGAGATAGCATGGAGGTAAGGCGTTTGCCTTTCATGCAAAAGGTCATTGGTTCGAATCCCGGTGCCCCATATGGTCCCCCGTGCCTGCCAGGAGCAATTTCTGAACATGGAGCCAGGAGTAACCCCTGAGCGCTGCCGAGTGTGACCCCCCCAAAAAAAAGAAATATAATATGTTTCCCTAATAGCTTTTATATTTGTGACCCCAAGAAATACTTGTTCTGTGTGGAGTGAATATTACAGTGAGTAATCCCTGCTACTGCAGCTCTATTAGACATTGTACCGAGTATTATAATACCATTAATTTTAGAATGCAAATTTATAAGCAAATTTTAAAAAATACCAGATTCCTTAGTGACATTTACCTCAGCAAGTATAAATTAGTTATCAAAAACACTTTTCTTAGCTCATTGGTGTGTTTAAATGGGAAAAGTATAGGAACTACCATTTCTGCCATTATAAACTTATGTAAATTAGCTTTTGACATACTAAAAATATTTGGACTTTCTTGGGGCTTTCCAATATTGTTACCAGGGAAATTTATGCCATTGTATTTTTGTGATATGAATATAATGCTAAACAGGGATAAAGGGATAAACAGTAAAAACTTAGTGTGCCATTTGGAGTTGTTTGTCTCTGTCATTCATTTACTCTTCATGAATCTGAGATGAAACATCATTTCAATGAAAACACAAGGAGAATAAATTGCTAAAAGGTTTAGTTTTCTGAGTAATTGGAAACTATGTGATTAATGTATGTCTTCTAGCTTATTTATGGTAATTTTTTTCTTTCAGGAGACAATAAAATGATCTTGCCAACTCTTTTTTTTCTTTTATATAATGATTATTTAATAATGAATTATGTCAGGCCAGACAGGGTCTTTTCTTGATAATGTATAATGAATCTTGGAGGCACAAATACCATTAATATCTATGAAAATATGGTCATTCATACTCTCAAGTACTCATTTTGGAATTGACATGTTTCCATGAGAAGGAACTGTATGCCTTTTTATTTATTCCTATTTCTTTATAAAGCATCATAATAATACAAAATACATAATACAAAAATACATAATACACAATACAAAATGCTAGACAGCATCTAGCATTTATCCTTATATACTTTGACACTATACAAAAAAACTGGCATTAAGTAAAAATCAGAATAAATAAATTAAAATTATTACACAATTATGGTATTTAGATTTCTATATAATACATTTCATTTCTTGTTTTAATTTAGTTTAATTTTAGAATTTTGGCATGTTTTAAATAATATTGTTACATTATTTCTAAAGTTCATGGTATTTTATATATTCATATAAATACATAAGTACACTTAAATATGTAAAGTCTCTACATCTTCTACCATCAGGGTAACCACAACCCTCCAACACTACGCCTTTCTCACCTTCAATTTGATATTCATTTTACAAATTCATTTTTTCTAAAAAACAACAGTTTTTTTGAAGATCATTAAAAAAGTTTTCTTAAAAATAATTTGTGATGAATTCTTGTTATAAAGGTCTATATCACTTTGAATCGATACTCATGAGTCTATTCACAAAGATGAGTCAGATATTCACAAAGAGGCATTTCTAAAAATCATGGCAGCCAAAATTATGTCCATAAACAGAGTACTGTATCTTTAGTAATATAGCTGCATAGATTCACTCTATATTCAAAAGAGATAAAACCATTAAAAATTATGGATGCACTTGACATGCAATTAAAAATTGGCAATCTAGGATGGAGTAGGTAGGCCAAGTCCCTGACTTACCATACCCGTGCCTGGTGCATCCACCACCTAAAAGGACCCTGCTTCACTACTACTGTACTGCTTTCTGTAGAGAAACTAATATTACCAAAACACCTGATGTCAGTCTTTGAGTTCATATTACCAGGAATTTTTCGAATTATGTAAAGTCACATCCTTCCTACCATTGTGTAATTCAGTCTCAGCAATAATGCTTGAAATTCCTTGACTGTGTGGCTGCATTTTCAGTGATGATAGATCAATTGCTGTTTTTTTCTTTTACACTCAACTCTGTAGTAACACAGGAAGCCTACATGCATTTAGACTCCTATATACATCTGAAGACAAATAATGAAGAAAATAATGAAACAGAAAGCCAATTAGAAATAAGAACCTACTAAACAATCCAATAATGACATATTGACCAGATTGCATGATATAAATTTCAAAAATTTTCTTGTTGCTGTACTTTTTTCTTGTTTCTCTTTTCATTTTCCTTTTTTTCATATTTCCCAGTTACCTGGAAACAAATGTTTATCATCAACTACATCAATTATTATGTGATAAATGATCTAAAAATAGTAAATTTTCAAAAAGAACAAAAGAAAAGCATGGAGGCTTCCACCACATGTTAGGGCAGAATATCAAAAGTTAATAAACTTAATTAAGAACAAAAGAAGAATAAATACCTATTATGGAAAGTAATAAAGAATAAGTTCACAGTTATAAGAATGAGATGTTATACTTTTGTGGTCCATGTTTGTGTTCAAGAAACTATTTTAGCAGGATTTCACACTATTGTGCATTATTATTATTGTTATGAAATATATTTACTAGTAGAAATATTTTGTAAAATATGCATGTGGCAATAAAAGTCAGTCGATTCATCTATGTGTATTTATTTATGTATTTATTCCTCCATCATTGCAAATGAGAAATTACATATTTATTAAAAAAGAAGAGATTCAAAACTTATTTTAGGGGCAGAAACCATCTTCAGAGTGTAGCTAGCCTGATGAAGTCTGATTTGGCTAGGCTCCACATGCTTGCTAAGATATTGTCATAGACACTTTAAATGCCATGCCTAAGGCAACTCTGATACCACAGATTTTCAGCGGAACTATATTCCCAAATTTTCTCATTTAAAAGCCTGTTCCCTTAATAAAAAAAAAATTGTTGAAAGAGGAATTAATGGTCCCAGATCATCACATTAGATATTACCCAAATTATCTTATTAAATAAATATAGTCAGGCTAAGATAATTAGGTATTTAGAAAAACAATTGAATAATGTTCTTAGCTCTAAATTGTATAGATTCTGATATATCACAATTATACAAGTCTTAAAATGACTTACTTGTTCCCCTGTTATTTTATTTATTTCTTTTAAGCATGATGGACATTATGAGTCTCGAAATGTCATAGACACATTAGAAGAAAGTAAAGAATTTTAGTTCTAAATAGAAACTTTCTGCTATCTCAGGGAAATGTAAGATTTATGCCTGTCATTGTTCATTGAGCATTAATGCATACTTTTTGAAACTTGTTTTTATATTATAGATACAAAACACTCATTTCTTTAAACTGTCTTCTATCACTACAAGATATATAGATTCAATACAAAGATATATTAATCACTCAATTATAAATTTAAACTGTACTTAAATTATATATTTTATGTTTATATATATATTTTGAAAGATAAATTATAATGGAAAATTCATGTGCATGAAGATACACATATGACTGTATAGATTTTTGTTCTACAATATTTATTAATTTACATTCATTAATAACTTTGAAATTGTAATGAAAAAATTATATCAGCTATTTGTTTTTAGAATGATGCTGTATTTTTTTTTGTTTTTTGGGCCACACCCAGTAACACTCAGGGGTTACTCCTGGCTATGCGCTCAAAAGTCGCTCCTGGCTTGGGGGACCATATGGGAAACCGGGAGATCGAACTGCGGTCCATCCTAGGCTAGCGTAGGCAAGACAAGCACCTTACCTCCAGATGCTGTATTTAATTAGGTAAAGATCTATAGATATTTATGTTTGGTATTAATGATAAAAGCTTGCTTACATTATAAGTCTTAATAAGGAAAATTCAAACATCCCTTACTTATACATTATCAGATTAATGAACAGTTGCTTAAGATTTTGAAGTTGTGTCCAGAGATGTGAAAATCTCTATTTTTTTCATTTTATGTTTTCTTAAATTAAAAATACTATAAGTATATAGTATATTAGTCAAGTGAACTCTTACTAATTACTAGAATTTTTACTGTCAATGATATAAAGAGAAATATATTTTTGCTGATAATGTACTCTGACTTCCATGAGTGATACCTTAAGCATTAATTCTAAATTGGTCAGAAATAGTTAAGGGTATGATTAAATTAACTTAATTCAAAAATTAAAAGCATTCATTTAAACTAATTAAAAATAATATTGTGCCTGAAGAACTTGAAGAATACCTAAGATCTTCTTGTATTGTAAAAGACAATACAATGTTAACAATAAAGAATTTATCCATTTTACAGACAAATACAGCAAGATTTAAAGCAAAGTAATGTAACTAGTTTCACAGTCAATAAAGGAAAAGTTTGAAATCATATCTTAAAGCTACTCTAATAAAAGGTATACTTCACAAAATACCCCCTTTTAAATTATTCTCTCATTTGGGGGCAAAAACAGATGTTCGAGTGTCTATTGAAATAAATTAATTCCTTCCTGATGCCTGGGGTATTCATAGTATGCACCGGCTCTTAGAATAGAACAACCTCTGAGGCAGATGAGAGAAATAATTTAGATCAAAATTTCCTGTTCAATGTTTCAGACCATCAATTGAAAGAAGAAAATTTAAACTCCAAAACAGGTGTGAGAGCTTAGAGAACTGTTTGGTGAAACCATGTTCTTAATCAAGAGTGTTGTGGGAGTGGTTAAACCACAAGCCAGTTGGAACCATATCTGAACAGGTGCAGAAGCAAATAGCCTGAAAATGAACAAAAGTCATTTTAGAAGTTTTTAATTATCTTGAATGCAGATCTTCCCAAAGCATTTTTTCTGATTCAAGTTCCAAGTATTGTTACATTTTGACATAGATATAGCATTGACAGTGACACAGAGATAATTTAACTGAACTACAGAAATTGCATTCACATATCAATTATTTCAGATATCATTGAAAGATAGCAAATTATCTATGACTAAATGTTATTACTATCAACACATACGATCTATTTGAAGTTATTTGTTTCTCTACAGTAACAGGGTCAGTGTCTAAAAGTAAATTAAAATTGCCAATAGCAGTTTCACATTTAAACATGAACAGCTAGGTCAACATACTATCATTCTGAATCAGGAAATTTGAGTTCCTGTACAAGGTGTAACAATGTTCTTGTAAAAAGCAATAACGTTTCTCTGATATCAATGATATTAAGTATCCTGAATTCTTAAAATAGTGTATTTTTAATCGATTTCCTGTTCTTGATTTTAAGAATGATAATGATTTATTAAAACAGATAAATACTATGGTAAGAAGAGAGGAAATAATCCTGTTCATAAATTATACTCTCCATAGCATGCTTAAAAAAGCTTGCTACACATTCAAATGGCATTCTGAGATATTTAAAACAATGGAGAAATATTCCCCTAATATGCTTGATTTGGGCACTCTCCTTAAATATTATATCCTAGGCACACTAATCCCTCTAAATTAACATGTATTCAGAAAATGATTAAACTACCCCCAGTTTTCCATCTTTGCACTTAAATCGCAGTTCTCAGTGACAAGACATTTTAGTAGAAAATGGGATGTAAGGACTCACACATAAACATGCACAGTGTAAAGCTGATGAAAAAAATAATTAGTACACAGTATTCATCTTATAATTTGTTAATTTGAGCACCAACAATTAATGAGGAGCCTATATCTATAAAAAAGTAAAAGCATAATATATATAAAGATAATGAATGAGTATAGTTCTATATAATTGTTCCACAAACATTGTAGATAGTTAAAATTTGTTTTTAATATGATTTAATGTACAACTTTTATGCTATTAGAAAAGTTATTTCCTTCCAGGATTATTGGGTTTTACCGGGAGAGTGTGTGTGTGTGTGTTTTCATACTTTTAGAATCTTTGAAAATAATTGGTAGCTTTAAATAATTTAGTACCTTTAAAGAATATATTTTTGGGGGGGTACACCTGGTGATGCTCAGGGTTACTCCTGGATATATGCTAGAAATTGCCTCTTGCGGGTGGGGGGGAACCAAATGCGGTGCAGTGATCAAATCTAGTTTTGACCTGGGTCAGCCACTTGCAAAGAAAATGCCCTACAGCTGCACCATCGCTCAGGTCCCTAAATAATACCTTTTAAATAATAAATTAAACAATTTAAATAATAATAATGTCTTACTTGAAACCCATACCATGTTAACATTATGCAGAGATGCTAAAACTTTAGTGAAAAGAAAACTATAACCATATGATCGACTTTAATTTTCTACTTAAATTCAGTGGTAAAGTTTAATAAAAGGTGAGTTTGAAAAAGGGAGATATTAAGTGCCTGGATATCAAGTTCCTTATTGTAATGAAGGATTTTTAAAGTATATTCACAAAATTTTTGGAAGTATTATATATTACATACAATTTGTTACATTCCTGCTGCTTGTTTTTATGATAAGCATACATAATACATAATAATTCATAACTGCGATATTTTTTTAAATCTCCATTCTTTGTGATAGCTGAGACTTTTAAGAAGCAGTAGCTTTTTTAAATATCAATCAGTAGAATGTATTTTTTGTACTACGTGTGGAGTAAAGGGCCATTGGAATGGTGGAGGCATCTTGGAATGGATGGCAGAATTGGTGTAACACTGCTACGACTGCTTATCGATGCAATTATAAGTTCTGAGGAATCAAAATAGTGTTTTTATTCCAATAGTGGTGTCTGGAGAATTTATGTACTCTTGAGCATTGGCACAGGGTCTGACACAGTGAATATTTACTATCAACCTATTAGAAAATTGTGATGTATATTGTTTGCTAGAACTAACTGCTTAGCAACTTCTTCTGGTTTTGAAAAATATAAAAGTGATATTCATGTAGATACATATCTATATCAGCAAGACATTTAAATACAATTATACATTCTGAAACACAATTAGTTATATAATTACTTTTCTATTCAATATATTTTTGTATTTAGATTTGCTCTTAGATATGAGTAAAATATTTCTTTTATGAAGAAACTAACATTAACTCATTTTGTATTATTTGAACAAATTTTAATGTCTGTTAAAGCTTTAAGTTATTTTTCCAAATATTGTTATTTAAATGATATATCAATGGGAAATGCAATGTGCAATGCCTCAAGTAGTGTGCTTATAATTTTCTGAAACAATTTTAAATTCAGTTTAAGAGAGTTTACTTTTTATTTTAGATGATGTAATGTACTTTTTAATAAATTAGTGAAAAGATTAAATATTGAATTTTAATAATTCATTGTATTTCAAACAAAGATTGTTTTAAAGTAAAAATTTATTTTGAATTTACACATTTTATTATTTCTTTTGCTTTAAGAATATAATATTATTTAACAAAGGTTAAAGATGTCTTTCTTTGGAGGATAACTATGCTTTGAATGCCCAAATCTAAGACACAGTAGGAGAAAATATTTCCACTGCTTTATTTTCCTAACAAATTAAGTTGAGTAATCAAAGTATTTGCTCTACTTGGTAGGAGGTGGAGGACATTAATTATTTCTTCTCAGAAGTATATATTATTATGCAACACTAATAAATATGCTAAATATTTTCATAATCATGATAATGGAAGGCCTCTAACATTTTAAGTTTAAATTAGTGCTTCAAAACTCTTCCTACTATAATAATTATTTTTACAAAGTTTTTACACTGATTAATGCTTTGTTTATTCTCCATTATCGAAATATTTCAAGTTCATTCATGATCATTTTTCAAAAAGGAGTCATTTGAATTCTAAGCTATAATTCCTTTCTCTTCGAAAAATTAATGCAAAAGGATAAGTCTTCATCCAGTTAAGCCCATTCACTTTCATCACAAAGTATTTTTTCAATGTCAGGAGAACTAGAGGTCATAGGAAATTTAAACAATTTGTAAAGAGAGTTTCTATAAAACAATAAATTTGAAGATAAGTTGAGAATTCACAGATTCCTTAGTTTGTTCTGGATAACAATTTAGCCATAAGAGGACATGTATATTAAAATACAAATATCTGACCATCTTATGCTTCTTCATGAAAGAAGTATTGAATTTAGCAAAATAAACTTTTTATAAATTCAATTATTTTATTGTGGTAAAAGCAGAACATAAAATGTCAGTTGTAATTTTTAAATTATACAACATATTAAGTATACCTGGTTGTAAAAAAGATTTTCTTTTATGGTTTTAAGGTTCTATGTTTATTAAGAAATTATCATTATTTTACTTTCTATTTATAAAAAAACTTTTTATTAAATACTTTGAAATACTTTGCATAAAACTATAATTAATGATTTGAGATTGGTCCTTTTTTGATAAAATTTTGTCAAGGTTTATCTTCAGAGTAGTATGTATTAACATATTTTAAAAGCTGTATGACATTACATTATATATTATATAACAATTTATCTATTTATGTTCTTATGGGTATTTCAAAATGCATCATATTTTATTTAATAAACTTATTTCATGCTATTTATCAATAATCTATTAATACATTGGAATAATTTGTAGTGCTTCAAAGACAATAATAAAACTTTTGATGAAGTAAATAATGCAGGGGTCACAATGCCTGCCATTCAAAAAATCCATTTTAATATCCACATATATGGCTGCCTGATCATTGCCAGAAGAAATCTTTATGCAAGGAATTAGAAATGAGACCCTATCTCTTTTAGGTGTGACCCGAAATTAAGCAAAGAATAACTTATTATAGGGTATAACAGCAGATTTGACAGGACATCTGAAACAGTAAACTATAATACAGTTTATTTGAAATTATTTTTCTAGATAGGAGGGATAAAAAAGAACAAAGAAATGTGAAAAAGGCCCAAGACTGAAGCAGAAAAGAGAGAAAAAGGAATATAGAATTTATCTGAAGGAAAAAGAAAAGTACGAAAAGTTAACAAATATGAAGAAAAGTTCGACACAAAAATTTAATTCAGCTACAAAAAATGTTTACTAGCATAATATCAATTAACACATTCACTATTTTGCCTATACTCTTTGTGTCTCAGGTGAAAAATTTAAGATATTCTGTCTTGAGGATTAAGTGATAGCAAGAGGGTAGGGAACTTGCCTTGCAGGCTGAAGACTCAAGTTTGATCATTGGTATCCGATATACTGAAGGAACCTGCAGTGGTGATTACTGAGTGTAGAACCAGAAATATTCCAAAGCATCTCCCCAGGTGAAGTCCTTAAAACACACACACACACACACACACACACACACACACACACACAAAGAAGAAGAAGAAGAAGAAGAAGAAGAAGAAGAAGAAGAAGAAGAAGAAGAAGAAGAAGAAGAAGAAGAAGAAGAAGAAGAAGAAGAACAAGAACAAGAACAAGAACAAGAACAAGAACAAGAACAAGAACAAGAACAAGAAGAACAAGAAGAACAAGAAGAAGAAGAAGGAATTCTCTTACCAAGTTTCAAGATAGTACTGAAAATTATTACATACACGAAAAGTCCATGTCAAAAATTTGTATATAGATTTTGACAAATATCTCTTATAGTCCCAGCTTCTATTTCTTATCATCACTGAACCACTATATTTCTGAGTTTGTTTACTGTTTTAGTTTATAAATATACATGATATTACAGAGGTCTTTTCTTTGAATCATTTTACTAAGGATAGTACCTCATCCATGTTGTCACAAATGCCAGGTTTTTCATCCTTTTAATGATTGATTTATCTTAATTGCTTACATAAATAGTCTTTAATTTTTACTGTTCTCAGTTTATTTCTGCATTTTTTATCTTTGTAAAAATTTTAGTTTATGTTGCATTTTAACCATTATTTTAAACTACTTTATAACAACACATAAACCCAGTCCTCAAGAAACATGGAAAGAAGTCAAGGAGATACAGTGGGGAAGTCGATGGAAAGTTTGATTCAACTTGCTCACTAACATTCCCTCTAAATTATCCTTTGCCACTTAATACATAGAAGGACATTCTAATTTTTCAGACTCTTACACAACTTGAAAATTACATTCTTTTTCCTGGTAAATGTCATGCATCTTCACCTCTTGAGATATTCTGATTAATGTTGTTCCTCCATATGCGTGATAGAGCAAGAGGTGAGACTCAGATTTACTATTATACAGCAAAATAGAACCTTTGCACTCCAAATAATACCAACTTAATTTGTATAGGTGAGGCTCAATTTTGTTACTTTTTCTAATCCCATTTAGAGATTGAACGATTGATTAATTACCTTCAGATGATTAACAATCGTCTGGTTCCATCAAATTTGATGTGGAAATCCTAAAAGAGGCCAATCTGAGATTCTAATCTTATCTTGACCTCATTCTCCAATCTATTAAACAATGTTAGGGAAAAAATGTGTTCACCCTACTTTATGTGTTATAACAAATCCTTGCTAGTGTCTTGAGTCAATACAACTAATTTTAATACAACATGTAGCTTGTTTAATTGAACAAGAATGCTGCAAAGTGATATTTCTCCTTGTCTTTGTTTTGGTTATAGTTGATGACAACTCTGAACTAAATGAGGGGAAAAATAAAATCTGCCTCCATACTTCTGTAGGAAAATAATATGTTAAACTATATAAGCAAGAAGTAAGAATAATCCCTGAACAATGAGTGTCACCCCAAACCCTCCCTTTTCCAAAATGCTAACTCATAATATAATTTGTACTTACTTAAGAATTAAGTGTCATATTGTATCTCATTCTTTTAAATTCAAAAAATATATTATCTTTACAAGCTTTAATTATTTTTGTAAATAAACAAAATTAATTTGGAACTAAAAATAACAGAACATAATTTGCCTTTCTGCAAATGCTCACTTATATCCAGATACTGTTCTCCCGTGTTTTATTGTTTGTTACATATTTATGAACCCATGATTTTGAATATATTTTATAATTTAAGGGCAATGATAAAGCATATAATAAATGATCGTTTGTATAATCAACACTTACCAATTATCAATTATAAGTCTGCTTGGGCATTTTGTTTTGAGGTAATACCAGGCAATTCACAGGTATTACTCCTGACTCTGCACTCAGGAACCATTCCTGGCAAGGTTTATTGACCTTGTAGGATGCTAAGGATTGAACTTGAATGTAGATATACAAGACAAATGTGCCATCCCTTGTAGGTCTCTCTGGCCCAAGTTCCAGGTTACCCTTAACTTTACCTCTACTCTCAATATATTAAAGCAAATAAACAAATAATCATAAATTTAATTATAAATATTGCAAGAGTATTTTAATATTTTATTTGGACTCATAAAACATGAATGATCTACTATTAATCTGTTAAAGTAATAAATATATTAATTAGAAATGTTATTAATCTGTATGAATGCTGCTTTAAAAATTGTTTTCTGGGGCCTGGGAGATAGCATGGAGGTAAGGCATTTGCCTTTCATGCAAAAGGTCATCGGTTCGAATCCCGGTGCCCCATATGGTCCCCCGTGCCTGCCAGGAGCAATTTCTGAGCATGGAGCCAGGAGTAACCCCTGACACTGCCGGGTGTGACCCAAAAACCAAAATAAAATAAAATAAAAATTGTTTTCTTTCAATTCATTTAAGATAGAAAACTAAATACATTAAGATTGAATGTTGTTAACAGAGCTCTAAATTTTCCAAATTTATTGGAGACTAAGCCTAAATAATTTTTTTTTCTGATACATAATTGTTAAAGCAATTGAGCATATTGTTCTATAGAGTTCAGTATGTTCTGAATTACTTGAATTGCTTTAAAAATGTCCTCTAGCACCTTCTCTGTTACCCCTAATTCTATAAAGTATTGTAGTCATTTTCAAAATATTTCTCCCTTAATTTTGATTTATTTTTGTGGTGTTGGAATCTAATAATTTGAAGCTATGTTCTGTGCGTCCAAAGTGCACACTTAAAGTCTAGTACTCCCTTCATGGCACATTAATTTTTAATTAAGATCATTGCATACATTTGTGTATGTCTGGGGAGTGGGATATTTTTAAATATCCTTCACATATATAATTAAAATTAGAGGAGAGCTTTTTTTATCAGCACATGTTTAACTGTAATAAAATGTGGAATGTGGTAGGGAAGTGGAGACTTTTTTTGAGGGGCGCGGCACCAGGTGACTCTGAGATGTTACTACTAACTATGGGCTGAGAAATCGCTCCTGACTCTGGGGGACCATATGGGATGCCGGGGAATCCAACCGGTCCAACCTAGACTAATGTGGGCAACGCAGAAGTCTTACGACTTGTGCCACCACTCCAGCACTTGAAACTTTTTACGTGTGTGTCTTGTACTTAGATACTGCCAGACTAGTCTACGTTGCCATTAGCATTAAATGTGAAACCCTTTCTACTAGCAACCGGAACTGCAATGATTTTTTTCTGCTTTGTCATGTGTGCTAGTCGCTGTGGTGAGAGATGATGCTTCATTTAAAAATGACAGATTATAGGACTATTATAGGACTATAATAAGACTATTATAGGGCTGTTATTTACTAATATATTTCATGAATCCACAGTAATGAATATAGCTACAAAATAAATTGCAAAATAAAGAGTTTAGACACAAAAATTGTGTAGTTAATACTTTAATGTGCTAAGATGCATTCTTTGCTAATGAAAGAAAAAGCTGAAATTTTAAATTAATGCTGAAAGGTACACATATATCATACTGTAAATAAGGTATTGATAAACATGCAGTTTAAACTTGAATGAATTATTCCTATGCTATTGGAAGCAAACATAGGAAGCAAAGGCAGTTTGAGCAATCAACTTCTTCCTCAACAGCATCATGTAATAATTATATTTACTTTTATTCTAGTAACACAAAAACAAAGAAACAAAGATAAGTTGTCATTTATCATCTTTCACCTGTCATGAGCTTTATTTAATTTTTCATAAATTGTACTCCCCTTTATTCCAAGGATCTTTCAGTTACATTTAGTTTTTAAATACTTCCATCCTTGCCTTTTGTTACATACCCCTACTTAGATTTTAACATCACTCTACTTAAAATATTATTTTCTAAATTCTAACAATGTACATCTGATAAGTGCAAGTGAAATGTCTCATTTCTCAGCATACTCAAGCTCTTTTTTTCCTTATTTAATCGTTGGCCTCTGTGAATAGGACACTCATAACATTAATGTTCTTTAGCTATCATTCTGCCACCATTATTTTGCTTTGTTTTCTGTTTTAGTGGCCACGTTCATTGGTGCTCAGGGATCAGTGTTGTACCAGAGATTGAAATCAAGTTCATTGTGTAAAGACAAGTACTCCACCAACTGTAGTATTCCTCAGGACCTAGTCTACTCCTTTTAATCTTCATTGTTAATTTCTCATCCTAAATCGGAGCAAAAAGTATTGACACACTTTTGTATTGGTCATGTTCTTGAGTGTATTTTTTTGGGGGGGGGGCACACCAAGTGACGCTCGGGGGTTACTCCTGGCTATGCGCTCAGAAGTCGCTCCTGGCAGGCACAGGGGACCATATGGGAACCTGGGGATCGAACCGTGGTCCGTCCTAGGGTAGTGCAGGCAAGGCAGCAGCACCTTACCTCCTGCGCCACCTCCCGGCTCCCATTGAGCGTATTTTTTCATTGAGATGTTGCAGAACACTAAAGATTCACTAAATCTTATCTTTATACTCTGTCACTCTTTGAAACCCAAAAACGTTATACCTCATTCCTCATTTGATACCTATCAATTTAATTTTAATATGCATTATGGCAATGAAAAAGTCCTGAGTTGTATTCACCCAAATATATTACTTTGTAATTTACTACAATGAAAATATATGCCAAGATTTCAATGTCTAAAGATAAAAAATAGTCTTTAGATATGATTTACATTACCTCAATCTCTTTATTCTATTCATTTGAAAAATGAAACGTATGTTTATTCTATGTATATATATATTGAATTTTGCTGTTTATTTGTGTCCTTGATATCTATGCCATTATTAACTTGAAGAAACACGACTGAAATCTCTGTTTCCCTTGAATCATTCTCGAAAAAGTCTGAGAAAAAGATACCTAATGAATTATGGGCAAACATGGTAGCAGACTAATATTATATAAAAGACTCAGAATTTTAAATGTCTCAAATATCTTGATGGAACTCATGAATTAGCCACTTTAGCAATAAGATAATCATTTTCAAGCACATCTCTGTGCGACTGATTTCTTTCTCTTCCTCTTTTTCCATCACAGATATTCTTACAGTTATCTTCAATGTATATTCCCTTAACAAATTGCCTATATTTATCAAGCTCTGTCTCTATTTCTAAGAAAGCTCTGCAGATATCAATTTTAGCAATATGAGCACACCAAGCTCAAAGTTCAAAGTGATATGATAGCACATAATGAGGAATGGCTGCTATCTGCATTTCTTTGGGTATTTGACTCTTTTTCATTTAGTCAGATGAAAGAAAGTAACAATATTTTAAAAGCTACAGAAGTCACAAAGATATTACATTTGGTGAAAAGCAGTAAGTATAGTGGCTCTGAAAAAAACAGGTAGAAAATAGTGGGAAATTTGGCACAGGAACAGAACTTAAGAGACTTGTGAGATTGGAGATATAAAAAAAATTTTTAAGAAGCTATTGATATGATTAAACTCCTTAGTGAGAAATTATTTCTTCATTCATTTTATGAATATACAGACACCCTAATTCAGAAACTATCTTGCCATGAACTATATTTGACAATATTTTAACACTTATGCTTCTATCTATTCTCATTCTTGCTTGATTTTGATTATGTCAATCTCTACCACACTTCATTCCTAAAAATATCATGAACTATCTTTGAGCAAACAATTTTTCTGTTCAAAAATTTTACTTAATTATTCAAAATATATAATTTTACTTATATCGAAGGTTTCACATATCGCCTACAAAATAATATTAGTTTGTATAAATTTTCAAAAAACTTAATTATAATACATGTATTTAAAATAGTATTAAATATAATATATCACATAATACATTTTATTTTATATTAGTATTTTATTAAATACTTATATTTAATATTATAATTTATTTAATATAATGAGTTTTTATAAATGCACAAGAGCTTAATTATAAAACATTTATGCAAAATGTCAATAGATCTTATACTAGGACAATGATATGTATTGCACTTAAAATATATGGAAGCAAGAACATAGCCGATTGGTTGATAAAGACTTTTTAACAAAATTACGCTTGTCACAAAAAAGAAGTCTTTTTTTAAATCTTTCTAACCTTTAAATATGGTGCTTAAGTATTTTTCACATTGATTTTGCATTAGGGACTCTCTGAGTTCCATACTATATTCAGCACTCTTTAGTGAGAATTAAATGTCCCTTGGAGAATTATTCTGACAGTTGATAACTTTATTCTGACTTATATTGTGCATGAGCCTAACACAATCTGATGTTAGTTTTTCAACCTTATGATCTTTTTGAACGATTATTTCAATGTATTCATATTAAAATAAAACAGGAATTATCACATTTACATTTTTTCAAATTTACTCTAATGACAAATTGTTTCCTAAAACTTAATATTTCTGAAAATCCATAATTATTTGAAACTCTTTTTGTTTGTTTTTGGACCATATCCAGTGACGTTCAGGGGTTACTACTGGCTTGGGGGCCATGTGGAAAACCTGGGGATCTAACTGGTCTGTCCTATGTTAATGCGGACAAGGCATACGCCTTGCTGGTTGTGCCACCGCTCAATCACCTGAAACTTTTAATTTGTGAGTCTTGTACTTGAATACTGTCCTAAACCATTCCTAAGTTTCCATGATAAATAATATGTGAGTGTGGGGTATGCGTGTGTGTTTGTGTGAGCATAGGGTTATCCTCATGGTGTGATTATAATCATGTTTATTTTGGTCGTTGTTATATTGTAACTATAGAAGTATTTGATCTAAACTAATTAAATCATAAATTAACAATATATAATTAATTATAACTCAGAATAACATTTTATTATATAAACACGAGAAATGTTTGAACAAATTTTATCTGAAATTAGATAAAACACTGAAAATAAAACTTGATTTTTGAAAAATTTTAAATTTCTCTTCAAACTATATCTATATCTATATATATATATATATATTTCTCTTAGTTCACAGTCTCTACATCTGTCTCAGGTCTTGTCCAAACAAGTTAAGAACAAGATTCTATAATAAATTATATGATAATAAAAATCAACATATCTAAATGGACATGAATGTATTTGCTTGTTTGAAGATGTTTATTAAAAGCAGACATATGTAATATTCTGACAGGAAATGTATATTTCAAATAAATTGGATAGCCCAGGCTATTTTCTTTAGATTAGCATATTGATGCCGAAGGAGTGATAGAAAATACAAATGAAGAAATCTGTGCTCCTTGTAGTGGGATAAAAAGATTTATATACTTGAGAGTTGCCCTCAATATTTGCTTTTCATTCCAACAAAGTTATTTGTTGAGTTTTGATAAACCTGCATCATCATGTGAAATGTTACATTGCATTTTTATGCATTTCTATTCAAATTGTATAAAAATAGTTTAATAAAAATATTTTGTGATATTTATTTTAGAGAATGTTGCAAATTATGGAAGTTGTCTCAGGGAAGGGTGGAAAAATGTTACAGCAGTCAGGGAATTTTTTGTGACTGTGTACTGAATCCATAGCAACTTATAGGATTCTCTGAGCACAGCCACGAGAAATATGTGAGTTTAGAGCCATTAATAAGTTCTGAGACCACCAGATAATACCTCTAGTCCCCAAAATGAAAGTTTTTTTTTCTCTATAGAAAACAACAGTGTGTTTAATATTCATGCAAGATATTGTTCATGTTGTCATGTGGACTAAAATTAGGCAATTGTATATGCCTTCAACAGAAAAAAAATGCCATAAGATGTATGAGGAAGTCTCATTGTTTATTTTTGGTGATTTTTTTCATCAAAATTATATATTTGTTTTAATGTACATGTGAAAATTATAAATAAGTGTTTATTTATGTATATTTGTGTGAGACTAATTTAACTTAGTTTTCTAGGACTGCAAAGATAGAAAAAAATAACCTGAATGGCTTAAAGAATAAAGAATAGTGTGTCTGGAGCAATAATGCAGAAGTACTAGCCTTATGAGTCTCTGACCTGAATTTAATTCTAGAATCCCATAGTGTCTCCTGAGACCATCAGGTGATCCTTAAATTCAGAAAGAAGACAAATCCCGACAAACACTGGCTGTAATCCAGAAATGAAGATGAAGTCCATGATGTCAGATCCCAGGAGAATTAGGACTAGGAATGGATAAGAGAGCAGAGAACCAGTGCAGTGCAGATCAGGCCTTTTGACAACTTCAGAGAGATTACTCAGTTTAGTTTAGAAGAGAGTTGGATACTTATAATGTATTTCAACCAATCAGGTTAGGGAGAATGGAGTATAAACTGTGTTTAGGAGATTAGGTGAAAGTAGGGTTGTGCCTTGTTTAGCTATGTATTCCCCTTTTTACTTACAAAGGCAAGTATATTTCTGAGGCCACCTAGAGGCTGTATTATCCCTTGTAGATCCAGAAAATGTTTTCTCACCACAAGTTTGTCCTTGAAATGAAGAATTTTTTTTTCTCTGCTTTTTGTCTTTAGTAAAAAGTGGCTATTATTTTGTATAGACACAGTAACAACTGTGATAGTAACTTTTTAGAGCAAGTTGGCCTTTCTCAGGTAGCTTTTGGTCATATTTTCAACTGCAGGCTTCAGGTTAGTCTTTTATTTTGCATAACCCCAGGTCTTGGGGTGATAGAGGCTCCCTTTTTCTCTACATTCTTCTAGTTAATAACTACCACTTTAAGACATCTCCCTTGTAACCAATGTAATTAACCTCTTTAACTCACCAATGTCTCATGTTGTGGCTGGCATGGCACAAAGCCTACCTCAATGGCCATCTGAGGCCCTCAGTGGGACCTTTATTTTTGAATGTTAGGATGTAAGACCAAAATCAGAACAACTGTATCTAAAGTCAATAAGATTTTAGGTACTGTCAGACCCACCTGTAACTTTTGAAGTTTGAAGTCCATAGACCTAAAAATAAGAAACTTGAATCTAATTACCTACTTTCAGTAGAATATTCCATTTCACTTGATCTATGCAAACAGGATATTGCCACTAAGTATTAAATAAGTAAAAGGGGTTGACAAAAGCTATCTTACTATAGATGTAATTTACCCTTTTTGTAATAGGCCATAAAGCAAAAGATCCATGGGTGGGGAAACATTGGATTTTCACTTGGTAGAAGTAGGGTTCTGTATGAAAAAACTGATAGGGTAAAGAATGAACTAGGCTAATGGGGATATACCATTGAGAATCCAGGGAAATAAGGCCTGGATGTTGTATCCATCACTCAACTGATGTTTTTCTTTACTATCCCTGATTTATTCACATACTAACATCCTTTCTGAAGAAATATACATACAACCCCTTTGTTTGCTGTTATCATGTCCAAGTTATGTTGATTCTGGGTGACCGCTTCAGGCAATGAGTTAATCTTTTGTTGGTGAGGGGCAATGGGGTGTCAATTATTTGCAATTGCTGAGCAAAGTCTTGAGATCAGTCAATATGCCAGGACCCCACATTATAAACTAATCAATATGGTTGTCAGAGGCAGATCTCTTACTCCAGTGGTACGAAACTGAGAGTATCAAAGTCTTATGGTGGTAGCACTCCAAGGAATAAAGGGTAATTAGCTGCAAGGTTAGAGGTGTCTGTGCTTGCTGTGTAGTTAAGTTGCACCTTAGATAGTCAAACTATCTAACAGAAATATCAGAAAAATAATGGCTTGGATAAGGGAGCATCAATATAACTATCTTGGGTTTCTGTAATATTGGCATTACCAAGAAGGAAGTTGTAAAGAGTTGTAGGTGAATGTAATGGGCATTGTCTAGGTACAACACAGCAAGACATATGAATTGACTACAAACATAAAGATAACCACCACAAAACACAGACACAACACCAACACCAACACCAACATCAACACACACACACACATATTCACACACATTAGACAAATAAATTGATTTGAGATGTTATTCTGACCCATCTAATGTGGCATGGATTAAATTGATTTGGGGCTGAGAAAGGAAAAGACAGTTCTCAAGAAAAATATTAGCCCTGTTGGACAAATGAAACTTTGTCACATATTTCCCCAGCTCAAACACCAGATACTGATCCCAGCTTATTTTACATGGAAATGGGTCAAAACACTTTATTGATAAAAGGCTGGCAAGTAGGGATTAGTCTGTCAATCCAAGACAGTGGGATGTTAGAATTGTAAGTTCTCCTACTCTGAAAGAGGTAATTAATATTTCTCTTAGACACTGGGGGAAGCTGCATCTTCTGCCAAAGTGATAGGAAATTTTAAACCAGTAACTATAATTTCCAAATCTTAAAACTCACTGCCATCAATGATATGCTTGGCTTTTAAGGTACCATAGGTTAAATTTCTGTTTTAGCAATTCTCAAATCAATCAGCTTTCTCATATTTCTGTTTTTATATCACGAAAACTAAGATGTTTCAGTGATGAAATGAGAAAGTTTCTTAGCTTAACTATTTATTTTACAAGTTTTTAAATGATGCTATTTTGTTATGCAAGTGCCATTGTCCTCTCAGGCAACTGGAGTGTATTTCAAACCAAGTGTATGAGTTTAGGACTCATAGCAACAGTAGCCCCAGTTAGTGATTTTAAAAATTAAAATCTTTCCTTCAGATGTTTCCTATTTCTCCGAGAGGATTTGACAGAGATTAAAGGATACTCTCCAATGTTGTAACAGACTTTGTCCCCTTAAGTGGATAGTTTTGCAGCTATGGAACTGTAAGGTGGCAGTTTTAACCTAGGTTTTCACATTTAAGAATTTGCCTCATCCTGTGAATTGCTAGTTTTATTGAGGTTTGAAGCCAAATCTGACCTCAAAATTTGAAATCATTGCTGACCTTGACTTTATTCATGCTATATCACAAATAAATACTTTGAGGTACATAATTTGAGACAAATTAAGTTTCTAGATGATTTTTCTGTGCCTCTAAAATGCCAAGAATTGGGCAGTCATACAATTGCATTAAGGAATTCGATAGGTGGTAAAATTCACTACCTGAATTAGCTCGTTTGCATAAGCTGACCTAAATGACAGAAAGTTCCTACTGGGCTAAATTGAATGCAGAGGAATTGGTATATGGCAAGTCAGTAGAGTAAAAAACAACATTGTGGGTAAATTCTGAAAACAGGGACATATGGCAATCTTTTGCTTGGGCAATAAGGTGATGGATATCATGCCATGTTACAATAGTACAGCTGAATCGCCAGCCTCTCCTCTGTCTTTTTGGATGGAGTAGAGTTTCAACTACAGAGCTAGAAACTGCATCTTCTGTTAACTTCCTACCTGTATAAGAGGTGAAATCTCATGCTACTTTAATTTTAATTGGGTCCAGGCAATTAACTCATTGAATTTGAAGTTTTCAACATCTGGAGAATATTATAACAATTAAACAGAGAATGTCATTTAAAATAATCAGGTCTTGGAACAGCGAAGGGTCCTCACAATCTTTGGGAGGACCAAAGAATAGTTTGCTGTTTTAAAAGACATTTTATCTGGGCTGGCGAAAATGAAGTTAAGCAAGAAATAGTTTCTCAATTTACAAAAAAATAGAACAACAATTACACACTAATCTTAAATTCCATTTGTAAAACCAGTATTTCCTCTAATGTCCAATAGCCCAATTTTCTAAGAACACTGTAACATGATTCTAAAGCATATGTTTCTTTTCTATAGAATTGTCTAAAAAACAACATTAAAACATTTCTTCATATATGGTTGAAATTTAGAAATTCAAGTGAAATTTGGAAACAAGTTGCTAGACATTTTTAAGCAGGACAGAAATGTATGCTATAATACCTATTAAAGACCTTCAAGCCACTCTTGAATAAAGACATTTAATCAGTTCTATAGATTTTCAATGGCCTTTGGGTATTCGAATCAAGAACTGCATTTGGAGAATATTCATTACAATTACAGTGAACCATTAAGAATCTCATACTTGGGGCCAGAGTGGTGATGCAACCAGTAGGGTGTTTTCTTGCATGTCCTGACATAGGAAGGACTACAATTTGATCCCCTGGCTTTCTATATGGTCCCCCAAGCCAGGAGCGATTTCTGAGCATATCGCCAGGTACTCTTGAGAGTCACCCCTGAGCATCACTGGGTGTGCTCCCCCACCAAAAAAAAAAAAAAAAAAAAAAACTCACACTTATAGGGAAAAGCTATCTTAAGGCAAACATTAGGAATGAAACTGTGATAAAATTGACATGGTATTAAGTTACCTTAATAACATCATTCATTTTCATTTTCTGGAATTATGCAGGCTAATTCAAAACGTGGTCTGAAAATGTTGATCAAAGTACTCTGCAACATTTTAAAACACTAGAGTCAAAACTAGCTCCTCTGTGAAGAAGCTTTGCTTTATTATGAAGTTTGAATTCTATCAGTGACAAAATTAGTTGGGATTTTCAGATCTCTGATCTCTGCCTAAAGGGCGGGGTTTGCTTCCATTTAAGTTGCTCTACAATCTGGAGAGAAATTATCTTGTTAGGAAAGTCTTTTGCCACAAGGAAAGGGACTCAACCATCTTTATCCTAAGAAAGATCAATGGGACATCATCTCTGGCAAAACGGAGGGAGGCTTTGATGTTTCCCTGCCATGTTTGACCTAAAATAGAGGAACTTGTTTTTTTTCCAGACGTGAGATTGAGGGTCCCAAGTATTAATGCTTTGAATGCACTTATGAACACATAGAAACTCACATGGTCTCCCAAAGATCTTGCCATAATAGTATCATAGAGAAATTACTGGTGACTAGGGAGGTGTAATTAGGCCTGAGTGTTGTCTGGGCTCAACCAGGCTAAGATGGTGAGGTTGGTATAGGAGAAAGTAGAGATACTCACTCCTACTAATTCAGTCTCTGATATTAGACATCAGGAATCAGGCTCTTTTTTATGGAGGAGAGTGAAGTTGGTCCCAGTAATTTTTGGTTTTAGTTAAAAAATAAAACTGTGGAGGTGGAGGGGAGTTTAAGGAGATAGAGGCTCCTGGTGTCTCCCTTATATTCAAACTGAGAGTTGTCCTTTAATTATTTAAAGGCTGCATTAGAGAGCCATCTTATGGTATTTAGATATGCTATACTTTTTCCAATGTTAATCTTTATAGCAACTAGGGCATATACTAACTAGAGCCTAATTTAGGTTCTTCTCTTTTCCCAGGTGTTGCAACCTTTTCCAATAGTATTTATGCCTGTAGATAAAACATTGCAGAGTGATCTTTATTGGGGCCTGTCTTTTGTTCCTGAAGGGTGATGGCAATGGTCATTGCCTGGGAAGAGACAGAACCTACATCCTGAGTTCTATCAATATAGTCCCTAAAATTGTCATACATCATGCCCTCACAGCCCTTTTGTACTCAGGATTTATCCTTTCCCAAAGAAATTGGTGCAGAATTTTTGTCCTGTAGAAGAGATTCAGGGATTTCACAATCAATACTCTTTTGGTCCTTCAAACAAAATAGATGAACTTGGTGGCCTTTTGATGAAGTAAGGCAAGAGAGGTAGACTGGGAAATTTTATTTGTAAGACATTTCCAGGACTGCATGTGGGAAAGGCATACCTGATCAAAGTAACCTGAGAGCTGTCAGATCAAAGTCTGAGGGGCTTTCCCCTCAGCCCTCACCCAATAAAAAGTTCTGGGTCCAGGGTGATGTTGCAGAATGCCTACTATAGTACTTACCCACCACAAGACAGTAAAGGCTCCCATTATAAGAATAGGGATTAGGGCAGGGTGTCTCTGGCCACATCCCTATAATCAGGGGTATATGAAAAGATTGTTCTATAGAATGGAAAATGAACCTGGTTTCCACATTCCTTAAATATCCTTCTCAGTTCCTTAAGTTCCCGAGTGGTGTAAGGGGATCAAAGATGTGTGTGTATGACTCAGGATAAAATAGGGTAGAATTTATGCATTTTTGGAGGGCATTGGGCACTGTAAATTCGATGGAAAGGAGTAGGAAAAGGGACCCACATTATTAAGAGTGTCAGTGAGTAAAAAGTGGGTTGTTTATAGACGGAAGGTGGTTGCCTCATGTCAGGAATTGGAAATAGTTTCTTCAGATGGAAGGTGAGGTATCAGTAATGCCCATGTTTTTGCTGGGTGGGAATGAATCTAGGAATCAGGCTGTTCTGGGTTGGAGAAGTTGTCTTATAGCAGATATGAAATAATCAGAAGTAGCTGAATAGGAGGGGCCAAAGAAATAGCAAGACAAGTAAGGGAGTTTGCCTCACACAAAGCAGACCAGAGTTCAATCATTGGCATCCCACATATAGTCCCCAAGCCTGCCAGGAATGATTTTTGAGTGCAGAGCCAAGACTAATCTCTCAACGTTGCAGAGTGTGGCAAGGAAACAAACAAAAAAGCTGAAGTGAAGGAGTCTAAATTTTCAAGGCCATGTTTGAATGCAGAGATGATAGCAGAGAAGTTGAAAGAAAGGAGTTTCTGGTCCCAAATTCAGACTCAGGTTGCTAAAGAGTGCACACAAATGACCCTATTAAAACCTTTTTCCAGTTTAGCAATATATCTATATCCCAGGGGCTCCTCCATAACATCTCCCTGTGCAGACATAAATTTTAATACGCTGAAATGCAGGACCTAGAGCAAACTGACTAGTGCAGCTTCCTTCCTCGAGGGGGAAATCTCCCAGTGTAACTAAGGAAAGACAAAGGTGAAGAAAGAAAGCAAAGATGTGAAACCTAGGGCAACCCAGGAATGGTGCCTTTTCAGGGCCAATGACCTGGCTTATCTAGGGCGACCAAATGGATGTGTCCATTAAGAGGTCAGTGGCCCAGTTTCCTTCCAATTAAAAGGACAGAGGGACTCACCTTTCCATAGGCTACTGATTACCAATGTCTCCTGCTCATGTTGGGTGCTAGATGAAGATGAGGTCTGTGATGTCAGATTTCTGGGTGAATTCACTACCTGGTGGTTTACTTTGGGGTGGGACAGCAAAGGCAATCATGTACGAATCAGACTCTCTGGGAGCATCTTGGGGCCCTTAATTGCTTCGTTTTAGGTGAGAGTAGAATATTTATAATTTACTTCAAACAATCGGGTTATGGGAAAACTGGGTGTGAGCTTAGTGTGTTTAGGAAATAAAGGGGGAGCAGGATGTGTATGTCCTTTATGTTTAGCTACACTGAAATAAAATAAACATTAGTTTTCTCAAAGTACTAATACATTTTTATTTAGGTCTAGGAAAGTTAGTCCCTCCTAAACGTTCATTCTCTCTCTCTCTCTCT
>PVKC010010422.1:0-25641 GCA_004027635.1 Crocidura indochinensis | reverse complement strand
ATTCGAACCAACCACCTTAGGTCCTGGGTTGGTTGCTTGCAAGGCAAACGCCGCTGTGCTCTCTCTCTGGCCCAAATTCTTCCTTTTTATAAAAACATTATAATTTTTTTTTGGCTTTTAGGCCACACCCAGTGATGCTCAGGGGTTACTCCTGGCTATGCACTCAGACGTCATCCTGGCTTAGGGACCATATGGGAAACCGGGGGATCGAACCGTGGTCCTGGTCCTAGGCTAGCACAGGCAAGGCAGGCACCTTACCTCCAGCGCCACCGCCCAGCCCCCCAAAACATTATAATTTTTATTTCAAATTTTCTGTTTGAAACAGGTACAGGAACTTCCTTAGAATTTAAACAGAAAAATAGTGCCTAAGCATTATGAATCCTTAACTGACTGCTCAAAACAAAAACATAGAGCTTAGATCCTATGTGTAAAAAAGCCAACTGTATAACTGAGAACTAATCTGACTTCTATGTAAAAAAAACATGATTCATTAAAGGACAAGTAAGAAAAATATGCTAATTTGATGATTACATATATTAGTAATATTTACCATCATAAGTGTCTAAAACATAAGACAAAAACATCTTTGAGAAATATTTTCATTACTATTTTTTCAAGAACTATCAGCAATCTCATAATAAATAATAGTAAGCCAATATTAATAATCATAATAAGCCAATAATAATCATAATAAGCCAATCTACTTTCAATAAGTTCATTAGAGTTTTTTAAGTTTTCCATCAGTCTTGTACTCAAGAAAGGTTCACTTCTCCCATCCTTTGTATACCATGCTTGGGTGCCTATTTGACATTAACTAATCTATGATTAGATGATAGCTTCTTGAAGGGTATTAGATGTTTACCTATTTCTATGAAATATGAGTAATTCCACTGTGAAATAGTTCTTCATATTATTTAGAACTTCCTTCAAGTGCTCATTTTAAACCATATGGCCTTACTAAACACCTCCAGCAACAACAAATAAAAAATTTTGTCTGCTTTGGGGAGTTTTGTCATCTAACTGCTATATCCAAATGAAAGAAGAAACAATACTGACTGCACTACAGTATGAACAAAATAAAACCTCAAATGATGTGAATGGTTATGTGGTATAAAAATGGCACAAGCAATTGTCCAGGAAAGGTCAGTATAATTCAATCCCTATTAAAATAAAGATTATAACTTAATGTGGACATATTTTCTGGTATTTTTTTGAAAAACATCCCTTGACTCATTAAACAAAACCCAATTAAATTTATCCTACACTATTTCTTGCAGCAAGTTTTCAAGCTTCACACCTGAATTAACTTTTGATCTATTATATAGGAAAAGCAAAATTATGTACCTAACCTTGTCTAAAGAACTGTTTTATGTGATACATACATATATATATTTTATACCTAAAGCACATGTGCTCATATAACAGCAGCAACAACATATGTCAAACAAAAAGAATGGCTTAAAAACAGCTAGATTCTGTGAAAATCTATCTTCAATACATCTTTTTTGATCACGCCAAAGCATGTACTCTAGCTCTGAGCTAGATCCCTGATCATTTGCTTTGCAATTTGTTATATTTGTTGCAACAATATGATAACTAAACAAAGTATTGGTCAGGATTTTTAAGAAAATTTAGCTTAATCTTTAATAGTAATTTAACCTGGATTTTTACTTGGTTTCCACATACTACTATGTTATAGAAGTAGATTCCTCTCAATAAAACTTCTCTTAATGTTGCCTTTGTCTTTACCTCACAGTAACAAAAGTCTGAAACTCTTGATGACTAGGTCATTCATGCATTCCATTCTCTTAATATGAAGAGATAAAGTTAAGTAACAATGAATTTTTATTATCTTTTAAATTATCCCATCAGTCTAGACAGATCTAACAAAGGGGAACAACTTTTGGATCTGAAGAGATACTACAACAAATAGATCTCTTGATTTGAAAATAGTCTATCAGTATTCAAACTCCAGCACCCCACATGATCCTTTGAGCCCTGGCAGGAGTGATACCTGAGCATAGAGTCAAAAGGTAGCACTGAGCATCACCAGATATGATCCCAGAGTTAATATTAATTTTAAAACAAACAACTTTAGTACTCTTAATTCTTAATTTTAGTATACATAAATATTTTCATTGGTTTCATTAATTAATAAATATAGTACTACTAATTGCCCAAAGCCTGCCACAGTGTCTGACTTACTTAAATTAATCATATTTTTTCAGTTAAATACCATTCCAGACATCCTGAATATTTGAACAACTAAGTATATCTTTACAAGAACATATGTGTACTCTGATTAATTTAGGAATTGCTAACTGCATCTGATAGTCTTCAATTTCATTCTACAATCTTTTTTATTTCCCCACCCATGCCACAATCTTTATAACAAAGGAAGTTAAAATAAAATTCTTAATCAGGCATCAGAAATCTAAAGGGATAATAGGAACCAAGAGTTAAAGAGGAACAGAAAGCATCTAGCACTACCAAAACTGGAAAACAGGAATAAAGTTCGAATTACTAATAAATAGAAGTTGAAAGGATGTACCAAACATCTCTCTCTAGGGATTTCTGGATGAAACTTGTTCTGTGATTGCTAGAAATAGCAAAAAAGTCAGTTGGTTTCTGATGCTGCCTGCAAATATTGAGAACATTAGCTCATCGTGGTAAATGTGTAAAACAAACCCCTTCTTATTCTAAGCTTACAAAAAGTCAGTCTAGAAATGTATTATATCTACATGATTGTTTGTTTACTATTTTCATTCCATTACCACTTGACCTAGTATGAAATCTTTAAGTCTGATATATATATGTATATACATACATATATATATGAAGGATAAATTTACAAATAAATGAAAGAGACCCATTCACTTCTCCAAACACTCTGGAAACTGGAAATTCTGAAAAGTAAGAAAAGGCTCTACTCTGAGAAAGTAGAGTTTTCCTGATGGATCACGAATAATGATATACTATGAGTTTTATGATATTATTCATTTCTTTATAACTTAGAAACAAGTTTGTTTCTATATCTTCTCAAATTTTGTAGATAACTTGAAACTAAAATTTTAAAATATTGATTTATCATTTATTAGAACAGTGAATTTCAGCATACAATTTCATACAAACTGAGATATAATTTCAATAGCTTTATAACTATTTGTGTATAAGTTTAACTCTCTACCACCAAATGACATTATCTTCTGATTGCTACAACCTCCCTGTCTATTCCTCCTTTTTCCTTCTCCCTTACCCTTAATGCCCACCAGTTTTCACCAAATCTAGTAGTCAAAAACTGAACTTTTTAAACAGTAAGATTCATGAAATGAACGTACATATTATTATATTCATATCATATATAAGTACCTCTTTTTTAAGATTTATAAATTTTTATGACTGAATTTGCTTTGGAGTAATATTCCACCTTGTTTATATTAGCTCAAGAAATGCATTTGAATTTTAGAGCTTATTTCTAACACTCCCCCTTTTACAATCACATCAGAGCTCCCTAACTGTCTCTCAAAATTATCTTTTCACTTTTTAACTCTGTTCTGACCTTCACATCTATGTTTCGATTAGAATTTTCTAGAATAAGATGAGAGCCAAAGAGTGAATCGTGTTTTCTCTATACTTGTACTAAATATTATTTTATGCAGAAGACTGTGTTGGTTCTGAAGAAAGAACCAAGGACAAAATCAAAAGATGTCAATTAGTGAATCATTTTGATGCAAGGAAAAAGGAACATATCTGAACATTGTGTCACATTATATATCACCTTCCCTTTTTTAAGCCTAATACCACACTCTCATCTACACACACACCACACACACAGACACACACACAGACACACACACACACACACACACATGCACTCACATACACACACATTCCACACACTGAAAGAAATGTTTGAAGCCAAAAATAAAAGTGGTATTATTCAGAGCTCATTTACTGCACAAGAAGATACTGGTAAAGTTCAAAATAATGAATGGTAGAAAGCATTTAATAACACACTTAAAAAAAAGCATAATTGGTCATAGTTCCTAATGACCCTTGTACTCCTACTTTTTAATGTTTTCCAACTAGCACTTTCCTCAAATAAATCAATTCCATGTGATTTTAAAAGTTTTTAAAAGAAGCCTGTGATATGTACAAAAGCATTAGACATAATTTGAAATGTAAATTGTGTTCCAAATAAATTGTAGTGCATTATATTGTGCTCAACACTTGCTGCTGTTATTTAGTCCATTTACATATAGCAATAAAGATGGTTAAACCACTCAATAACATGACTTTCTCAAATTTGCTCTTCAATTATGATAAAATTAAGCCTTGAATTCTACTTCTAAACAAGAATTAGTAGTCAATATATTGCAAATATCATTGTCTATAACTGAATTTAATTTTTAATAGTTTCCTCAGGGCTTTGTCATTTACTAATCTTGGCAATAAATGTGTGTATGTAAATTATGTCCAAATAATTTTAAGGAATAAGGCATTATAGCATTTTGAAAATGCTATACGGGGCCCGGGAGATAGCATGGAGGTAAGGCATTTACCTTTCATGCTAAAGGTCATCGGTTCGAATCCCGGTGCCCCAGATGGTCCCCCGTGCCTGCCAGGAGCAATTTCTGAGCATGGAGCCAGGAGTCACCCCTGAGTACTGCTGGGTGTGACCCAAAAACAACAACAACAAAAAATGCTATACATTCTATGTCTTTTATTTAAAAAAATAAAAGATAGACTAGAACTTAACAATTGTGTAATATACAAGTCAGTTTAGAGAAAATTAAAATCTGAAATCAAACAGAAGAAAAGGGAATATCTCAGTAAATAGTAATGCTTTTTGTAGCTTTATTAGGCTCTAATTAAAGAACATGATTACTGAAATAAATAAATTTTTAGTTATTAATCAATACATTTTCATCTTAGATATCAAAAAATTAGAAGTGCTTATATTATGGCTAGGTTGCTTATTTTTTTTAAGCAAAGGTAAAGCTTCTTGAAATTATCCCAGGATTACTTCTTGGTTGTTGCTTCTGCCTTTTCACTTAATTTGAAACTACTTCAATATGTTCTTCACTGCACTCATCTCATTGGTAGTTATTTGGGTTTTTTTTCTTTTTGGTTTTTGGGTCAGTTTTGGGGTCACATCGGGCGGTGCTCAGGAGTTACTCTGGGCTCTGTGCTCAGAAATCGCTTCTGGCAGGGCTGGGGACCATATGGAATGTTTGAGATTTGAACCACTGTCTGTCCTGGGTCAGCTGCATACAAGGCAAACGCCCTAGAGCTGTACTATCTGTACGGCCCCTAAATTAATATTTTCTTAATTCTAAATTTCCTTTTTTATCAATTAAAATTCCTAGACAAAAATTAAATATTGATAAATATGTATATGAATGGTTTCAGGTAATATTTACCAAAATGGTTAAGTTAAAGAGAAAAATGTTAGTCGTGGAGGCTATAAAATTATTTCTCTAATTTTTAATTTAGTTATTGTACACCTACATAGTAAGCATAGTGGCAACATTCAGAAGAAATTGCAATAATATATGTTGTAAATTTGGAGAATGCAAGAAAAGTGACTGCATTGAGTTACAAATTTACCTAAAGCAAATGTGTGACTTAGTGATATTTATATATCTACATTTATATCTGTTGTGTTATATCTGTGTTTATAAAGAGTTAGTTATGGTACACTTTGTTTGTTTGTTTGGGGGCCACACCCAGTGATGCTCAGGGATTACTCCTGGCTATGCACTCAGAAATCGCTCCTGGCTTTTGGGACCATATGGGTCACCAGGGGATCTAACAGCGATCAATCCTATGTTAGCGCAGGCAAAACAGAACCCCTACCTCTTTCGCTGCCTCTCTGGACCCAAATTTTAAATATGATTCTCATCTGTCTAATTTGAACTTTTGTTGATTTTTTTATCCACATAGAAGGTATAGGCATAGTTGCTACTTTCAGCACAGGTCAATATGTTAATCTCTTGGAAAAATTTCAAGAAAGAGAAAACGCTAAACTGAAGACTTGGAATCCACCATCAACAACTGTTTCTAGCTGAAACCTACTTGAATTAATTTGTTTGCAAAACTAACTGAGAAAGTGGTGTAAAGAAATTCTGCAGCAGATAAAAGAACATTGCATTGCTGAAGAGATAGCTCTATTAGTTTTCCTGAAGATCCAGGGTTCGTTCTTGACACCACACTGTCAAATTAACAATGCTTGTAATAACCCCCAAGTACTAAGTCTGGAACCCCCCCCCCCGAAAACTTTTGTATATTCCCTCCAAAAGATGCAAAATAAACAACAAAAAACGGGCAAACATGTCTGTTCTGTTCACAGCATGGTTGCATATTGTAATTTGTGAAAATGCTGTTTAAAGGGAAGAACACCATGATATCCAAAAAATTGCAGGCAAAATCACAAGAACGCCGTTTATAATTTCTGCTTTGACTAAAGAAGAATGGAACCCTTTTGATGGGATTGGTCATCGTAAAGAAATTGTCCACTACAGCACAATTTTGCCAAAGAAAGAAAAAAATAGAGGAAATACAGGCTCTCCGGAACAAAGCTTATCTTAATGGGAGAGCAGAACTCCTTCTGACTAATGCTAATGACACATAAAAGACACTTTTAACAAAAAAGTGGTGACAAAATGTCCAGACAGACAGTTTGATTGCCAATCTCATCAGGCAGCTGTCCATTCTCTTCTGGTTTCAGGTGCCAGATAAAATCTTTGTTTCCCTTTCTTCCTTTCTGATTTTGGGAAAGTTTTTTCTAGTGCTGGCCCTCCATTATTTTGACTGACAGTCCAAATCATGTCTACATGCAAAATCAATTCTGCTGCAGTCTTTGGATTAACTCACAACTGCCCTCTGATACAACTGTCATTGCTGTTCAGTCACAGAACCAGTTATTTAGTGCAACACTATTATAATTTTAAATAAAGCTTTAGTTCTATAATATGGGATATTTGGAGGGAGTACACCAAAATGTATTTGCTTGATGCTGCATAATGAAATCTTGAAAAGCTACTCATGCCTGGTCCCAAATATGAAGATTATAATTTGATTAACATAAATTGTGATTTGGACATTGGAGTTTGTAAAAAAAAAATTCCCAAGAGAGTTGATGTTTAGCTAAATTTAGGAAATACATCATGGTGACTGAAAAGATAAGTTCTGTATATTCAAAACTTTGCTCCTTTTCTAGTAAGTATGTGTCTTTGATATCAGTTTTAAAGATTTAATACAAGAATAAAGAATCAAGAGGGCCAGAGAGATAGTATGGAGGAAGGGAGTTTGCCTTTCATGCAGAAGGACAGTGGTTTGAATCCTGGCATCCCATCTGGTCCCCTGAGCCTGACAGGAGCGATTTCTGAGCTTAGAGCCAGGAGTAACACCTGAGCGCTGCTGGATGTGACCCAAAAACCAAAAAAAAAAAAAGAATAAAGAACAAGTATAAAATAGAAAGAGCTGGATAATAATTTATCATTTATCTCAAAATTAATCAGTTACAAGAAGTAAACCGAAGTATCAATAGTAACAAAAGATTATTTACATGATTTTAAATGAACCTTAAGCTAATTTCATTTACCCAAACTATATTTAGCCATGCACATTAGTTTTCTGTGACCTCTATAAAATATTGACACATAGTGATTTCAAACAATACAAATATATTACCTCACACTATGATAGGTCAGACATCTAATATGACATTCACAGAAATAAATACATGGTGGTAGACAGGCATCTATTGCCTCTTAGAGAAATTGAGGGAGAATTCTGTCCTCTTTTTTGGTTTGTTTTGTTTTGCAAGGTTCAAGACCCTTATTTTATCTTCAAAACAAGCAAGGTTGCACCTCTCTGGCTTTCATTATAATCATATCTTCTGAAGACCAGACCCAACAAGAAAGTTTCTTGATTTTAAATATCTTAGAATTCACCTGAATAATGCAGGCAATCTCCTCATCTCAAGGCCTAGAGTCTAAATTGCATCTATAAAGTGCTTTTTCATCATGTAACCTACACATATCCATAGTTCTAGAAAACAGAATGGAAATATCTTTGGGGAATCATCATTCTTCCTACCACAATTACTCTGGCCTTGTGACATGTTATTTTTAAATGTTCTCTTGGGCGAATTAAGTATGAAAGTATTTTAAGATTTGAATTGATTATGTTTACCCAGGCAACCTAGTAATAAATATACTTAATGAGCCGTTGACTAATCAATCCCAGGTAGAGATAATAGGGATCTTGTCATATGTATTTAAGTTTTTCTATTCTTAGGATTAAAATACAATCTCTTTTAACTAATTTTCTTCAAGTCTTTACTGTTTCTTAATGCTGTTCATTCCCCTTCTCATTATAATAACATTCTACTTCTGCAAATTCCTAACCCATTCTAAACTCCTACCAAAAAACTTCTTGAACAAAAATAAGTAATGAGATCCCTTCAGGGCTAGTCATGTTTCCTAACACCATTCACACCTTTCTGGATAATCCATCATTTTACTGAGGCACCAACTGACCCTGAAAAGTCTGGGAAAGTTCCCAGAAACCTATGAGCTAAGCCCACACATTTTATTAGAGTACATGGGTATTACAACATAGAAAGTCTTGCCTAAGCAAATGTTCTCCTTCCAGTCAAACCTTTACCTTGACAGCACACACTTAGAGATTTTCCCCTTGACAGAGTCATCTGTCTACATTTCTCAGAAAGGCTCACTTGACCACACCATCAAATTCTAGGTAACCACACACTTACATCTACAGTCTTTGATCCAACACCACTGTTACTCATTGGAATTTTTCATATTCCTTTTTCTCTTTCTAGTGTCTATGCTATTCTGTCTGCAAAGTGATTGATAACATTCCCCTTCTGCCCATTCTGGACTTGAAGAGTTGGGAAATCAGGACTCCTATAGTCTTATTCTGGTTGAAGGATAACTGGTAGATAAAGTTAGGTAGGTATAGCAGTTCAGATGATGGAAGGCTCTGGAAATTTGGCTGAAGGGTTTGAGCTTGATTCATTAAATGATAGGTAAACTTTGTAGGTTTTGGATAAAAGAGTGACATGAAGATAGTGGTACTTTTGAAAGAACATCTGACAGAGCTCTATGTGATAACTTAGAAGCAGGGAGAAATTAAAAAAGGAGTCACTTGCAAGAGTAATGTAAGAGAATCTAGTCCAAGTTGAAAAGTACCTGCAAGACCAGAGCCAAAGTTCAGTTGTTAGGGTGTTTTCCTTGCACACTTTTAACCCAAATTTAATTCCTAGCATCTGTATGGATCCTCCAACCCTGCCAAGAGTGATTTCTGAGTACAGAGCCAGTAGTAAATAAATTCTGAGCAACAATTGGTGTGACCAAAAACCCAAAAACAGGAGAAAAAAAAAAGGGAGCAAGTAAAGTGCTTACAATGATATGACAATGTGTGTGAAGCAAGAGAGACCAGAAAGAAAAAAACTGAGTCTTTAGAAAGAAAAATTGAGTGACCAATATTATAAGGATATATTCAAGAAATAGTTCAAAGGAAACTCTAAATTGTAAAGTTAAGGTAGTAAGAATATGGTAGTGGTGCTGATATAGTAAAAAAAAAAATGGAAAGAAAATTTGGTTTAAAAGAGTAACTTAAATTAATAATTTGAAATGTTTCATTAAAATCCATCAATTGCCATATATATGTTTATTTATTAAACTCCAATGGCCTAACAACACTTTCCTCATTCTGTTTTAATTTGCTTACGATTCTTTTGATCACAAATTCCTTTTATATTTTGTTTTTGCTTATTATTGTTTGAGTGGCACATCTGACTATGCTCATGACTTACTCTGATCTGCACTCAGTAATTGTTTTGGTGGGCTCAGCAGACTACATATTGTGCCTTGAATCAATCCCAGGTCAGTAACATGAACAGCATATTGATTGTACTATGTCTCTGACCCATAGCTTTTAGTATTTTGCACAAATAAAATTATTTATAATTATAGAGTTGTCTGACAAAAAATAACAGGAAAAAATGCCCTCAACTTTAATACAAAGAGCATGAACTGTAATATATTTAGGTTTGAGATACGAATTTGGGTAAAGTTTTGTTTTCCTATGGGACAGGAAATGTAAGAATAACACATATAGTATACTCACAAATATTTTTTAAAAAGTGGAGTTTGTCTCTATGAGAAAGAAGTCAGAGACAAATAGAACATATATATGGGGGGGAAAGGATCTGAGCTCTCATATATTCTCCTGGATCTCGCCAAGGTTACATAGCTCTCCATGCAGACTTTTTAGTTATGTGTTTAATTGAGTCTCATTTATAGCTTAAGCTTGGGTTTCTGTCATTTTAAGTGCAGAGTCATCAGTGTTCTATAACTGCAAAACTGTTCCTCACAATTGAAAGTTTTGTCCCTATAGTCTTTGCCTAACAAATTTCCATTTATCTTTTGGACTTGACTCCAATATATTTTTTTCCTGATAGAGTCATGCCAGGAAGCACAATCCAAATTAGGTTTCTTTTTATTACTGTTTCTATTTTATCATTGTTCAGTATAATTCTTCCTATAATTTATAATGTTTATAAATTTTGTTTATATTTTATTGAAGATGTTTTCCTTAAGATTATTCTATTCATTATTCTCTGAATGTTCATGAAGTCTCCCTCAAATAATAGTAATGAGATTTTTAAAAACATAATTCAAGTTAAATAAATACAACAATAATTGGGGGGAAAGATGGATGAGTAATAATTTATCTAGCAGACTCAAGGAAATAAAACCCTAAGTTTTAGAAAACACAGAAAAAGCTCATTTTATTCTTGAAAAGCCCCAGAAACTAGAGGTTCTTAGCATCATATTATGTAAATATGAGGAAGTGCTAAAACCAGATACATTTTAGAAACTAAACTTCAGAAATTCTTGTCTATCCAATGACAAGAAAACTAGAGGAACTTCAATAGAATAACAATTTTCTGGTCTAGGCAGCGCTAGGATAGAGGTACAAAAAAAAAGGTGATTAAGTAAAAATTTGAAAATTACTTGTTTAGTCTTCTTTATCAGGTAAGTGACATCACACTCAGCAAGTATATTATCAGAACCTTTTGGGATATTTTATTGACCTTAGGAGTTACAGAAAGGTCCAACTTTGGGAAATTGACATAAGATTTGTGACTTTAAATCCAATTTGTATCATTTCTTGGATAAACCCCACAGGCAAAGACTTCTCTACTGAATCTGTCAGTTTCTACCTCTTAAACAATATCAACACACAAGAGTCACAATACCTTTGAAGAAAGTCTTCAAAACAAGATACATATCAATATCAAATGGGAACTTCAAAAACTTAGAGATAACAAATAATACATAGAAAGAAAAAACATTTCAATTATCATACTAAAATCCATTTTAATTATCATACTAAAACCCACAAAATTCAGAGGCATTTAATTAATGATGGGGGGGCACAACTGGCTGCAATCAGGGATTACTACTGGCAGACTTGGGATACCACATAGGTAGGATTCCAGGGATTGAACCCATGTCAGCTGTATATAAGGCAAATGCCCTATCTGCTGTGCTAGCATCTGACCCAATTAATAAAATAAATAAAATAGTATAATGTTAAAGCTTGATGATTGGATTGAAGTAAAATTTGCTTAGTTCTCACAGGAGTAGAGTCAAAAAAAAATTACTATTTTGAAAAGAGGAAAGTGCCAGCCACTCAATATTAAAATAAAGAAACTCAGAAAAGGAAATAAAGAAAAAGAAAAAATTAGAATAAATCATCAAAAACTTAATTCATGTGCTCAGAGAGATAGCACAGAGGCGTTTGCCTTGCAAGCAGCCGATCCAGGACCAAAGGTGGTTGGTTCGAATCCCGGTGTCCCATATGTTCCCCTGTGCCTGCCAGGAGCTATTTCTGATCAGACAGCCAGGAGTAACCCCTGAGCACCGCTGGGTGTGGCCCAAAAACCAACAACAACAAAAAATTAATTCATGCAGTTTCCCATCTGAAGATCTATCAAAAGCTCTGTATAATAGATAAAATCTATGTGAACTTAAATACTTTAAGGTTGTAGAACATTGAATATGAAATGCATGTTTAGTTTTACTAAATATGCAAATAGGACAGAGATGTTTTCAGGTTTGTAAAGTAATATTCTTTTAGAAAGATAGTTGATTACAATGAGAAAATAAATAGAAATAATAGAAATTCTTAGGAAAAGAAGATCAAACTCAAGAAAGAAAGGTTTTCTCAGGAAGGTGAAAATAATAAAAAGGAGAACAATTCTGTGGTGGCCTATGGCTTCCCAGGATGTCATAGAACAGATACAGAGACATTTGGGAAATACTTCATAAATAATTAATTTAAATGTCACAAGATTAATTTGAAATTAATTGAGAAAGATTTACTAGGAAGAAGTTAGAACACATTGCCATAAGGACATAGGCAACTATGAAAATCAGAATTGAAACTATTGTGGTGATACTACCATTGTTGTTATTTCCAGGAAAATGTTGAAATTTGCACAGGAAGTTAAAAACAAACAATAAAAATGATTGTAGTAATTTTTTACTATTTTTCAGTATTTATTCAATAGTAAGCAAACATATTGATGTACTATACTTATACAATATTTTACACAGCATAATATAGTAAGTACTACCATTACTTCATTATATGGTTAAATAAACCGAGACACAGATATTGCTTATTCAACTCAAATTTGATAGTAATTATCATCGCTAAGATTTGAATCAAGACAGTTGGACTCCAGAGCAATTCTCATAACTACTACTTCATGTTGCCTTTTAAAATAATCATAAAATAATTTGTATCCATTGTACTGAATACTTCCATGGTCAAATAGAATACTAATCATTATTTTATCTCAAACTATAGAACGGTATCTTGGAAAACTAATGAAAATAAGAGAAATGTAGAGATATATGCACAAAGAAGATAAATCTGCAGCATTTTTTAATGTAAAGCCAATAGTCTTAAAGAAATTAAAGAAAAACAGCAATATAAACAGCACTTTAAATATTTACAGATACTTGCTCCAAAATATCAATTAAAAGAGTGATTATTAAAACTAAGGAATACTAAGTAAGGAATATTTCCTTCAAGGAGTTAATGTTACCAAGCCAAGCAGATATCATTTTGCTTATAAACAATGTGTGTACAATTTTAAAGTCATTTCCAAGGACTTATGTATCACTAAGTTGACATTTAAAGCTATCTTTGTGAGTGAATTCTCATGGTAATAGATTGTGAGGGTCTAAATGATAGGGACAAAAGGGAACAGGCAGAATAAGATTAGGAATAAGAAGACCATAAAGAAAGGAAATCATTGGCATGGAATATCTAAAGGGTGGTTTAGGTAATGCTGGATAACCTAGATTACATAGGTTTCTTTCCAGATAATATAAAACACCAGAAACCAGAAGAAAAGCATCCTAGCATCCTCAACTCTAATTTAAAGACCCTCACTCTTAAAACACAGTAATAGAATGCTCACAGGAACACTCTTTGTTAAAAAAGTTATAAAATACGAAAGGTTTTTGCCTTTCTCTGGATTTAGGAGACCCTTTCTCCTTATTTAAGTGACCCTCTTCCATAAACTGGCAGCTTCACTGCATTTCTTTCCTCTTCTTTCCTATCCTTAGCTTAAGTCTTTTGTAACTCAGTCGCTCCATTCCAATCTTGACTGCTTGCAGACAAGAAGCTGAGTGCCTGACCCACCCGCAATAACACAAAAACAGAGTGCCTAAAGGCCTAGAAGGCTGTAATAGAAGATGGAAAAAAATGAGAAGACAGAAAAGAAATACAGAAAAAATAAAATGTCAGAAGCTCAAAGAAACCCAATGGCATAGAAACCGATGGAGAGAGAACACTGGGAATGAGGCAACTGTTAACAGTAACAAAAGACAGGAAGAAACAATGAAAACACTTAAGTACCGTTGAATAAAAAGCTTGTGTGGGTTTGTGAAAAGAACTATTAGTAAAGAAAGCATCAGAAAGAGTAAGGTCAGAGCTTAGCTGTCAGTATGGGAATGACTCCTAACAAAGTTTCCCTTAACATAGATAGAAATCCTGACCTTATTCAGAGAGGCCCAGCTGATTTGATGGTTTTTCATGAAGTGCACTGACAATGGTGCAGTCACCCTTTCAGAAAAAGGGAAGGAATGACAGGAAATCATTATTGGCAAAAGTTTGTTGACATGAGGAAAATGACATGGTTAATTTCTGGCATTGGCAGTTGCCATTTTTAGCAATGCCAAAGCGAAGGAATCATAATATATAGAAAATAATATTTCCATTCCCACCATATAAATTCTAGACAGATGTTGGCCTGAGGAAAGTGAGTTTCTTTAGCTTCAATGACAGAAGGGCAAAGGTCTCCTTCGCAATATTGATGAGGCCCCAATTGTTGGTTACATGAATCAGGACTCAAACTGGGGCAAGATTACAGCAAGCCCAGTACTAGGCATGAAGATAAGTGAGATATTACTGTTTGAATTCAAGAACGTCAAGTACGTGCAAAAGAAGAGAGAAGTTGGCTATCTATCAGCATTAAAGTGGAGCTTAAGGAATGCAATTGTGTTCTGGAGGTATGGAATAGATGAGAAGAGTGCCTAGCATTCACACAAAATAGGTAAGTGACTATGGGAATAAAAGCATCCTTAAAACCTCTTTCAATAGCTATAGGAAATATCTTGCCCCTTTTATAGACTGATCAAGTATGATCAGTTACATATAGTGGGTAGGTACCTGCAGGCTGCCATTCTGAAATGTTTGGAATATGTAACAGTGCCATTTTCTTAAAGTAAAGGGCATAAAAATAGTGAGTAGGTTTTCAGTTGTACCATGACAGGTAAGTTTCCCTTACCAAAACTGCAGCTCTGTTCCTTTCACTGAAACTTAATCAAAGATGTTGGTTCCTTAAATACACATTCTACATACTGGTAAGATATTATGGTTCACTTAGAAGTCATATTACTTCTGAGTACTACATATCAAATTGAATTTCTGGATAATCCTTCTATTTTTCCAGTATTTTAAGCCAGATATATAGGCATATATATACACTCATGTATATATGCACATTATATATAGATAAATATATAAAGTTGAGTATATATGATTGAGGTTAGGAAAAATTCATATAATTAGAGAATCAATTCTCATTGGTATGGTTCACAGGTATAGCAAATACCTTCATGTATGAGTCCCTATGTTCCAGCCCTCATACTGAAATTTTACCACCTTTCCCTCACTATATGGATAGGTACAACAGTTATGCAGGACAAGGGGAATATACTCCAATTGGTCTTCAGAGGATGATGGAACCCACCTCCCACACTTTTGCCATCTTCACCAGAGGGGGGAAAAACGGCCATCTATCAGCTCCATTGTATACCCTTAGTTGTAGATGAATCTAAGGGAAGAACATAACATTGACATCAGAGAGATGCCAAATAAGGAATTAGATAACCGTTAACTTCTCTCACTTATGTCCCATCTACCTAAACTTCTGTAAAATAAAGAGTTAATGCCAGACAAGAGGATGCTTGCATATTTTCCAATAAAACTTTTTATTTAAATGAAAGAGATATAGGAAGAGGAGAGAGAGAGAGAGAGAGAGAGAGAGAGAGATTCTCCCCAAATTCCTCTTTCCTTTCACCCATTCCTTTTGACATTTAAAGAGCCTACCTAAACTTGATTATCTTGAGGTAGGTACTTTTGTCTGTCACTCAAACACCACCCCTCACCTCCCCCTTATGGATTAAGCCAATCAACAAAGAGGTCAATTTGGCAGGCCTTGGGAACACAGACTAGAAGCCCACTGACTCCATGCTTTTCTCCCTTATGTCTGGCTTGGTTTATTAATTCTCACGGCAACCCTGTTTCAGAATTGTTTTCCTGGAGTTGAATTTCTGTGAGTGGAGCCTAATATGTGACCATTTAAATTATTTAACCTCTCTGTACCTCTGGTACTTCTTGAATAAAGTAATAACAAAGTATATAAAAATGAAATAATTGTAATGCAAATGAAAACATTTACATCATGGGGATATTTTGTCAAAATTAAGTATATTATTTGCCAGAGAGATAGTACAGTAGTTATATTGGTTACCTTGTTCACAGCTGACCAGAATTTGATCCCAGTATTTGATACAGTTCACAAATGACCCTTAAGCACCAGAAATGATCCTTGAGCACAGAGCCAAGAGTAAGCTCTGGTAATGGCTGGTTGTGGCCCCAAAACAAAATGAAACAAAGTTAAATGAATTAGTTCAATGCAATCTAAACTATTAATATTATTTTGTATGATAACTATAAGTTATTGTTACCTGAAATTCTGATTTCAGAATATTATTTAATAGAGAACTTAATATTCTCTAAGTGTTTAGTTGTATTACAGGATAAAAGCCCTCTTAGAGAGCAAAAATTATTCATGAATTGCATATTCATGAGGTACTTGTTCTAATTTCTTCTATGGCTGCACTCAGGAGCAGAGTTCTCTATATTAACTTCTTGATACCTACTGGTTTGCCCTTAAAGATATATAGCAAGCTCCAGATGATGCTCTCTTCCCATCTACATTCCCAGTTGATCTCTTTTGTTTAAGTTCAAATACAGCCAGCACTGTTTACAACTTCATCAGCACAGCCACATTTTATTCAGCTTTGCCAATGTGTATTAATTCTCCTAGTCTAATACCTAATATAGATTTCCCTAATACATAATATAGATATGCCTTTTCCAAAACACAGTTTCTTTGGCCCAATAGGTAGTAGTACAGGAAGTCAGATACTTGTCTTGCATGCACCTAACCCTGGTTCAAATCCCCAGCATCACTATGGTATTTCAAGTAACAGAGCTGGGAATAACTCTTGAGCACTGCTGGTTATGGTTCAAACTCGCCACCTGCCTGACTCACAACCATGACACAGAGACACCGTCTCCTCCCACATCAGTCTTTTTTATCTATTCTGTAAATGTCACATTCAACAAACATTATATTAACTTTAGTCAATTCTTTCAACCTTATTTGTACACAATCAGTCCCTCAAGTCTCTAGACAGTAGTTCTAAAATGTATTTTAACTGAGTGTCCTTCTCAGTCAACTTACTCTCTTGCCCCAGTGCTTACTAATCATATATTTTTCACTTGAGCTTTTTTCAGTAAATTCTCAATGGTCTCTCCACATCCTCTATTCTTTTTCCAATATAATCAACAGATTACCTCTAACAGAGTACAAACTTTCCTATTTAAAATAGTGCAATAACCCCCTAAAATTCAATAAAATAAATAAGTTCAATTCTTTAGATCTGAACTAACTTCACAATCTCAAATCCTGCTTATTTTTCTTTATCTACACAATATTCAAGTTAAACTAAGCTACTGTTGTTATACCTTCACTACCTCAGAAATAACTATTTCACTTATTATCTTTCTTTGGTCTAAATCCCTATGAGACCTTGGTCCTAGCCTGACTATACAGCACTACTCATCATAGTAGCTTAAGCCATTTTCTTCTTTAAATCTCAATAGCCTTGAATAAGACGTTCAATGTCACTGTACTGAAGAATAGTTCTGAAAATTTTAAAGCATACTATTATGTGAACTCTTGGTGTAGAGGAGGCATTGAGAAAGCTTCAATAATATACAAAATTTTCCATTTATTTATTATCATTTAGTTGTAATACTTAGCATGGAAACTCTTCCAGGAAGATTTTCTCAATTACCACCATAAAAGTTTTGTTTTTATTCCTTTCATCTGCTATATTCAGTCCTTCCTTCTAGCTTCTCCCTCCACTCTTACTTGCTTTTTTTCTTCTCTTTCTCCTTTTATGTGTAAGCATCAGAAAACAGCTGGTCCATGTCACATGGCAGGCCATTCTTATGAACATATATGAGAGGTGGGGTTATGGACCCCAAGCATCTCTCAATCTAGTGGGGAAGCTAGCAAAAATAGAAATAGAGATACATAGGTACTGGAGCAAAGTAGATAAGGCAGTTTTCTTGCAAATGGTCAACCCAAGTTCAATCCTGGAACCCTAAGTGGTCCCTAGAGTCCACCAGGAGTGATCGCTTAGCACAGATCCATGAGTAAGCCCTGAGCACTGCTAGATATTCCCCTCAAAATAAATAGAGATATGTGTGGGTCTCAAACAACCATAAGTTAGGAGATCATAACAGCTTGATCAAGCCAGACAAAGCTCGTCATGTTGTCAAACAGAAAGCTGAATTGTAAATAATGAGATGTCTAGGGGCTGGAGCAATAGCACAGCAGCCTTGCACATGTATGATCCAGGATGGTCCTAGGTTCGATCCCTGGCATCCCATATAGTTCCTTGAGCTTTCCAGGAGCTATTTCTGAGCACAGATCCAGGAATAACTCCTAATCCCCGCGAGGTATGGCCCAAAAACCAAAAGATAAAAAGTGGACGGCCATTCCAGGCAATAGTATGTGACGTGCAGGAGAGTCTGGACAGAGGATTACCAGTGGTAATAGCACAGAAGCATCTTTAAGATAGCTTCTCCTAAAAGGTGCCACTTAAAGCTATAAAGCAAATTCACCACAGAGACTTTTAAAATCCAGAATGCCACTACATTATGTCTACATAAAAATGCTTGAAATTAATATCTGGGCAAGTAAACTTCAAACAGGTTTCCATGTGTTGCAATGAAAGAATAATAACCTTCCCTTCTTTGGTGCCCATGAGATCCACCAGAAGGTTTAAGAGACAGGAACTGGGATAAAACAGAGTAGATAATAAAGTCAATGGAAGTCTAACAATATGTTCATTTTGCAGTTGGAACTTTCACACTTTATTTTAATTAAATTCAAATATAAAGAATCTATTAAGAAAATATGAAATATGTAATTTTATCTTCATGAAAAACGTATATTTTCTGGTTATAAAACTCTATACATTTCTTCCTATTATATGAAAGTAAAACCTTTATATTTGGAGTGATTCAGTTATTTGGGGTCTGGGATTACTAGTACTATGAGGTGTGGTTATGGACATGGAAAAACATTTGAATGATCCAAGACTCCAAAATCAACTTAACAAATCATACTATAGAAAGGTTCTACTTTAATATATATGGGGAAAACTTAACTTTTATACATATTTACATATCATTTGTATGATGCATATGTAAAATCTCACTTTTATATGAAAAGTGTTCAGAAGAAAAAAAGCAAAGCCTTGCTGGGGAAAATTGAAATCTCAAAATATTAGCAAAGATTTATGCAATTCTAAAGAGGATTTTCTTTTTTATGATTAATGTCATTATTTAAACACCATAATTATAAACATATTTGTAGTTGGGTTTCATTGATAATAAAGAACACCCTCCTTCACCAGTGCAACATTCCCACTACCAATGTCCCCCTTCATCCTCCTTCCCTTCATCTGTATTTGACATTCTATTTCTCTCGCTCACTATCATTGTCATAACAGTTGTTAGTGTAGTTATTTCTCAAACTGAACTCATCTTCTTTATGGTATGCTTCATACCATGGGCCAATCCTTCCAGGCCTCATCTCTATTGTCTCTGGGTATCATTATAATAATATCTTTTATTTTTCTTAAATCCCATAGATGAATGAGAGTATTTTGTGTCTATCTCTCTCCTTCTGACTTATTTCACTCAGCATAATAATTTCCATGAGGAGGGGATCTTTTAATATTCCTAAGTGAATATGTATTCCATGTCTAATCTTTTGTTTCTTTGTTTTTGTTTTTAGGATACACCCAGTGGTGCTCAGGCCTTCTTCTGGCTTTCAGTCAAGCATCCATCCTGGTGAGCTATAGGGACTATACAGAACACTTAGGATTGAACCTGGATTGGCAGTATACAAGGCAAGCACTGGACCCACTGTACTATTAATAGCTCCTGCTGCCATATGTAATTTTTTAGAAGACAGTAGAAGTTATTTTTATTTCAGACATACCCAAACTGGAAATCTCATTTAGTGACATAAAACCTAGAGAACAAGGAGGGTTTGAACTTAGGACATAAAATAGTGTGATGCAGCTTAAACTCTTCACAGGGTGCAAACCTCAATCTGATCTAGGCATAATGCAGCAAATCCAACAGAGTGCAAGGTCAGTGGAGAAGGCCTCTCTAGCAAAGGCAGAATTAGGTGAGAAGACATTGAAACTAGCTCTGAGGCCCTGAAAACACAGGAAAAGAAAAACTCTGAGGTAGGCAGAATTAATTGAAGATTGGCTATAGGTCATATCCAGAACTTGCTGTGAGAGCAGCAAAATCACGGCCAGGTGCAGTCTACTTCTCCTTATGGTAAGATGACTCTAAAAATCAGGCATTAACACAAAGCTCCCTCCATAATTCAAGTGGAGACTCAGAGTCAAAGTTGTAGGAAAGATTCCTAGCATATTAATTTACCCGCAAGGGATTTCCAAATTATTCCCCAAACCTGGAATCCTTTAAGTTTTCATAGGCTATTTGTGAAATAATGACATAACCTGTATCTGTAAAATTGTATTTTTCTACTTTGTGCTTCTAACGTTAATATAATTAAAGGAGTTGTGACAGGCCTAGTGTTTGGAATCTGTATTTCATATTCTCTACCCAAGACTACGCTATCATCTTCTGCCATGCAGTTATTTAGTGAATGTCAGCATAAATAAATAATGGTATACAGGATGCTACTATTTTATATAAAGTTATATATCTAATGCAGCTGATACTGGAGATGGAAAAACTTTTCACTGGTCCTACACCATGATCTATAAACCATGAACATTGAATTAACCCAATAAAAGTGACAATTCTGACCTTGGGCTATACCCATTACTCTAAGGTTACAGCTTGTAAGCCATCTCAAATTGTTCTCAATGTGGTACTTTACTGAAATACTTCTCATCTGGAAACCGTATGTAGTGCATATTCTTAATAAATAATAACACATTTTATTTTGGTTTACTGAAATTAACAGGACATTTGGGAAATTGCTGTTATTGTGTGAGCCTGTTTCACATTTGCCTTGGCAGTACAATAGCTATCTAAGTGGAAAACAGGGAAGGTAATGGCTGTTGAGAAGGATTTTTTTTCCTTCACTGTTGGTATTCTGAGAAAGCCATGCAGCTGGGAACATTAACGACATCCCATATACTCAGAAAAGATAAAATAAGTCTAAGTTGTAATGGGTTTAACCATATGAAATTGTCATTGTGAGTTGATTAGTTTTGCATTCAGAAACAGTAAATCTACTTGGTTTGCAACTGTGTTCCAATCTGTAGTTCAAGTGGTCTGCAGAGATTCAGGATTTTTGAACCATTTTCTAAGACAACACTGTGAACTTTCTGAGTAGGAAGACAAAAAACCAGTGACCTTTGAGGATCTCTTGCTATGACCAGAACCAGTTGGGGAGTTGGTACTATATTCTCTGAGAATTGTTCTTTTCTGAGAGTTATATCCTCTCAGTTTCTGATTCAGAAGCACAATTTATAAAAGTTCTCCTGTCTTCTAAAGAAAATATTAAGTGATCAATCCAAAATGATTCCATTAAATTGGACAAAATACACTGCAAAATTAGAAAGAGGAGAATACATAGTAGGGTTCAGGAAGGAGGAGAGAAGTGGGAGGCAAATGTACAACAGAAACAACAGCTCAAACGTTTGAGTGTTTAAAGTTCCTTTTGTTTGTTTTTGTTTTGGGGTCACAGCCGGCAGTGCTCAGGGGTTAATCCTGGCTCTGCACTCAGAAATCCTCCCTGGCAGGCTCCGGGGAAATATGGGATGCAGAGATTTGAACCACCATTCAACTGCATGCAAGGCAAACGCCCTACTGCTGTGCTACTTGCAGGTCTTCCAAGGTAAAGGAAGTCAGAAAGGAGAGTTATGCTTGCTGTAAACGGACCTTGGTTTTACGGTCTTAGACTGGCCAACCTTCCCTCCAACCCTTGTCTTTCTGTCACTTTATTCCCCTTCTGCCTTAAAATGCTATAAATGTTTTCATTTTCATGGTAAGAGGAAACTATTTCCAAACAAGTGTCTGTTTCATCGGCCCTTTGTTTTCCACTTAGTGTTAAATATATATTTCCATTTCTTCCTTCCATATCAACTCTGTGGGTGTTTGGGTGGTAGTTCAAGCTGGCATACTGAGAAACCATATAATTATTCTTATCTAACGATGCATTTTATATTTCCTGGATTTAGAAGAATTTGTTTTTTCTAACTTAATCACCTCTTTTTCCACATGACTTATTCTTCCACTTTAATGGTTTCTACCATCTATTCAGACACTCAAGTAGATAGCCAAAAGTACTTACATGTTCTTTTTATTTTTCCTTTTCCATCTATAATCATGCCTCAAAAATGATCCTCAAACTTGTCACCTACAAGATAGGGCTATACCCTATCATTTTTCTCCTGGGTCATTATATCCTCCTAACCAATCTGCCCTCTTTTCAATATCTTTCTTCCCTTCTAAATCATCTTATCATGCCTCCAAAACAATATTTTAAGTAAAAAAAATAACAAATAAACTACCCAAGTCAGCCTAAACTCAGGGAAAAAAAATTTATGTTTTCAGGATTAGTTCCAGATTCACAATGCAGCCAAAAAGGTGGTTAAACAAGACCTTCAGCATTGACTCAGCTATGTTAAATAGTAACTTGGGTGGCTTAGGCTGCATCTATATTCTCCTTCTACAAAATGTGGCAGAACCCATTTATGAGGAACAAGTGGTTTAAAACTAGAAATATCATTGAACAGTGACTTTCATATAATAAGGAAACATATGCCTTTTGGTATATAAGTAGATATGTTTGTTATATATAACAAAGGACCCCAATAAATTTTGATGTTTTTCACTATCTATTTTTCTGTCTCCCTTCCCTTACTCCTGCCTGCTCATTATGCCTTTCACTTTATCTACGCCCTAACCAGAGGTTTCCTTAAATACTGGTCCTTCCATTCCAAATAGCCTTCACTTCTGTTTCTCCCCATCTGGGAAATTGCTACTCAATCATGAATTTATCACTTGCATTTTTACCATAGTTGCATCCTGTTATTATATAATTTATTGTCTACACCAAGCTTAAGAGTTTAAGATCTTTATGTCTCAAGGACTCCCCTGTGTTCACATCTGCTAACTCCATATCTAGCACAGTGCATAGCATGCATTTACTAAATACTTAGTGAATGATTGATGCTGTAGAGAAGGAAAGGAGGGAGACAAAGAAAGAAAACAAGAGTCAAAACCATTTTCTCTGAGTCCTGTAGAACGCTGAAGAGACCATATAAATAATTTGATCCTAACAACAGCACTTCGAGCAGACACCATTATTATCCCCACAATATAAATGAGAAAACAAAGCCTCTGAGAACCTTCCAACATCAACTTAACCCTGGAATCAATTTATATAAAATCAACATTCTAATTTCAACTAATTACAGACAGGATTTTTCCACCACCTTATTCTCATGTACCATACTGACTTTTGGAGAGGTCCTTCTAGATTACTTCGGTGGCAGAGATGCAAGTATGAAAAACACTGCTGCCAAACTTGATGATGAATGTCAAATGGAAGTTCATTTAGACTTCTTTGAATTTGCATCATGACCTTTCTGGATATTGTTTCCTTATCTGTAAGAAATGCACAATTCACACCTATCAGCTACAATTACTGAGAGAATTCAAAAGACAAGTAATGTAAAGTTACAATTTCAGGGCTTTGCACACAATAGAAGATGAACATAAAGCACCTATAATTAAGACTACTAGTGATTTTCTACTTGCTTTTTGGATTGGTGGAAAAGCTAATTATCATTTATATTCTAATGTTTCAAGCTCAATCTTAATACCCTTTGTACACACTAGTGTGAATTGACCAAGAAAAATCTTGCTTCAAAGATAAAGGTATGTGGGTGCTTAAGGGCCTTAAGAAATGTTGCAGAAAGCAGGAAAAACAGATAGGTTCTCCTGAGAGTATATGGAGCAAAGAAAATTGAATCCACTACTTAACTACTTGAGTAAGTCCAGCAACTTATACTAAATGTAGAAAAACAAAAGGAGCCCTGATTATCCAATAGATGTGTTGTAAAATTTTCATGTTAATCTAAATTTAATTTTTCAATACCTAATCAATTTGTAACTTGAAGAATTTATGATTTCATAAAAACAGAAACCTTTCTGAAACCCAATCTTGGTGTGAAAAACTATTTAGACCGTTTGGCTATTTTTCTTTGGTCTTTTTATATTTTTTCAGTACTTAATCAAAGACTGGCCCAATTCTTTCACCCCTGACATTTAGAAGCAGCTTTCTGAAGCCATCTAATTAATGACTTTAAAGACAAAGTACATTTTTTGTATGGCATAATTAAAGCAAGGTCAAAGAAAGGAATGAGAGATAGAGGAGTTGTCTAAATAATACGCTGATAAATGACAACTCCATCTTGAAACAATTCTTCTACCATTCCTCTTTATGTTTAGCAATAACTCCTCCACTTTTGCATTTAGAAGAACTTTCTGTTTCCAAGATACCAGATTTTCCAGCCATCTCCTATGTTAGTGTGCCAAATATTGCAGATGGAGCTTAAAAGTTCCAAGGTAATTTACTGTTCTCAAGGTCAAAGGGCAATCTTATCTCCTGCCATAATGTTAGCCCTCTAGAACATGCTTTGTATTTACTCTCTGGGCAAAATTCCCACTGCTAACCATGGAGGTTCACTAGTGGAATTCTTGTGCAGAAAACTCCATGCTTCTGATCAGAGAGCAGACTCTAATTCAAGCCTAGCAGGGCATTCCAGAAAACAAGAAGGAAAGAAACAAATAAGATTTTCACATCTAGGGGAAAATACTATGACTCTATGTTCAGAGTTTTAAAATGTTACAGGAACTGCATAAAATATTCTCGGATATGCTATATGCAAAATAGCAAGTGAGGAAAGGATCCACACAAAAATAAAGAGGTCAAATAAATCTTAGAAATGTATGACTTGGTTCCAGAAACACCCTGGTGGGTAATTCATGGGCTTTCAAAAATATTTGATGTGCTTAGCTTTAGTTAGCCAAGCTAAATAGGGTGAATAGAGAACTATTGCATAAATTCTACCAAGTTTCTGGCAGCCTGATGTGGTTTTCTTCTCTCCTTGTTCTTCCTACACTCAACCCTCTCTAAGGCTATAGTTTGGAGTTCCATCTTATTCTGATCTACCTTATCTTCTTTTAGAGTGGTAAATGACATTCTTGCTGAGTATGTGACTCCTTGCAATAATAGCTATGATTTATCATGATTGATTGTCTTTTCATCAAAACTTTTGTCTTGGTAAAGCTGGCTCTCAAAAGTAGGCCTGAGTTCTGTCAGAGGAGTATAATTGTTAACACCTACTGGGTGAATGTACCCCACCAAACTAAACTCACTACCAGACCATTTATCAGTTCCAACTATTTCTATAGCCAATGAATAAAGACAGACATTTCCAAATGAATGATCTGTTGATACATATCTTTCAACCATCATAATTTGAATGGGTTGTTGTGGTAGTTTCAATGCTGCATTTGATGGCCTTAGTAGCTACTAACTGAAGTACTTTTTTAGGTAAATAATCTAGGCCCTCTTGCTAGCAGACTAAG